>JAZHPH010000121.1:197930-214230 GCA_037356405.1 Nasonia oneida | reverse complement strand
CATAACATCTATATTACTGTTGTTGTTTTTTCTTACGGATATTTTAGGAATTTTTTTATGCATTGGTCTAGAGTACTTCATGGCATCTGAGTATGTAAGGACATTGTTGTCAGTTTTACTTCTGGTGTTTTGTAATTTTTCTTTTAGGAGGTCATTTTTCTCAGTTAATCCACTAACTAATCTCCTTAACAGCATGTTTTCCGTTTTTAGCAGTTCAAGATCACTTTCATCTATGGAATCAGTTTCTTGCAAGTCTTGAGTCTTGTTACTAGTTTCTGCCAGAAGGTCATTCCTCACATCTTCTGATTTTTTAGTTTAATCTGTGCAATTAAAAGTGATGCTGACTCACTCAGGACATCCTCATCAATTTTTGAGGTTATGTTCCGATCACTGTGTTCAGATCATACTATAAGGTTATAACCAATGAATTTATAGTTTTCATTCTTGTTATGAATATTATTTTTTTATATTCTTCAATTTAGTCAAAGTATTGAAAATGAATTATTTCCAAGGCATAAGCAACCATTCTCCGCACTACTATCCACATGGTAGCACCTATATGACCACTCATTTTAACAAATTTAAAGTATTTAGGAGTATAATTATTTTGGAACAAATATTTATGTAAATAAATAACATACAAAAATTACGTAAAAATGTTTCATGAAGCTAAAGTATTTCTATTTTTCTAAAAAGTCATAAAATTATGTGAGAAAACGTTCGAAATCAGTATATAACAAACTGACAATCACACATCACAGTCACAAATCACATATCAAAATTACACAAAGAAATATATAATTTTAATACATCACAAAATCACGTCAATATTTTCACCAAGTTAACCTCAAAAATATTTTAGATCGTTTTAAGTTGCGAGCTATTTAAAATAGGGTAAAATTCTTCGAAAATGCCTTCGAAACAAGAATTTTACGACGTTCTCAGAGTCGCCGACACGTTATATTCCCCTCAGCCATTGATACGTAAGTCCTTAAGAAGCAATTTATCGTCTACTATAATATGCAATGTACGTTTTATCACACGTAATTTACCGATTAGCTGTACTTTCAGAAAATCAACAGTTTGTATTCTTTAAGGAAAGATCAGAAGAAGAGTTGATTAATAAAAACTTAAACACAACTTTGACTGCATGGTTTGAACTAAATGCAAACGATCCGCAAGGTAGACAGTACTTGTATATTGATATACCATATTTATAAGTTTTCAATGAACAAAGAAATGGACACCAACAAAAAGAGTTTGAAAGCCAATTATAAGTAGAATGTATTTTGTAAATCTGAAGTATCGTGGAAGATTTTTTTTTTAAGATTATTTTTATTATATGTAAAAGGGGCTCAATCTTATAGAGAATTGAAAACATTCGAAAATGTTACATACGCAACATTTCATGAAGTAGTTGTAGCTAGAAAATTAATAACCACCGATGAAGAATGGGACAAATGCTTGGAAGAAGCAGTCAATGTTTAATATCCTAAAGCTCTGTGTAACCTGTTTGGTTATACATGCGTATTTCATCATCCAGTAAATGTTAAGGAATTATTTGAAAAGTATAAAGCACATTTTTATTGTTAACTAAAGAAATACGTAAAAATATCTCACTGAAACATATCAATTCTATTTTAACAAGTCACGGGTATACAATGACTGATTTCAATTAACCTAAATTTAGTAAGAATGTTAAGGAAACCAATAATGAAGAATTTTATGCAACAAATGAAATTGAAAATAATTCTTTATACAATATAAGCTCTTTAACGAATTAACAACGTGAAATTTTCGATGCAGTAAGAAATAGTGTAATTAATAAATCTAATCAAGTGAGGTGTTTCTTTATTGATGGACCTGGAGATAATAGAAAAAGCTACTTACAATAATACTATAATCACTCATTTAAATAAAGAAATAATAAGTGTTTTACCTGTAGCATGGCCTGGTATAGCAGCAAATTTATTAATAAATGAAAGAACTTCACATGTAGTTTTTAAATTACCAATTAATATAAATGAAGATCAACATACAACATTACTCCCAATTCAATATATAGAAAAAATCTGAAAAATGTAGAAGTCATAGTTTGGGATGAAATAACAATGACATCAAAACATGCTTTTTAGGCAGTGGATAAATTATTCAAAGACTTATGTAATAATGACATTGAATTTGGTGGCAAAGTAATGATTGTATCAGGTGACTTTCGACAAACACTACCTGTTGTCAAACATGGCAATCGAACAAAAATGATTGAAAATTGTGTAAAAAATAGTCATTTATGGAGTAAATTACAAAAAATGACTTTAAAAGAATAA
Source organism: Nasonia oneida (assembly GCA_037356405.1). Taxonomy (NCBI): domain Eukaryota; kingdom Metazoa; phylum Arthropoda; class Insecta; order Hymenoptera; family Pteromalidae; genus Nasonia; species Nasonia oneida. The sequence goes on along the minus strand of JAZHPH010000121.1, from coordinate 211,903 downwards.
ATGAGAGTTAGTAATTGTGACAAAGAGTTTAAACAGTGGCTATTAAAAATTGGAGATAAAAATATTCCAACAAATTTAAAATAGACAATGATATAACTTTACATCCAACAGAATTATTATCAACTAATGATATAATTACGGAATTTTTGGAAATTGCTTTGATAATAATAATGCCAATAAACTTTGCGAAAGAGTAATTGTCGGAATTAAGGATATTTCCTACGCGTGATATAATAAGGGAACAGGGTAATACACGAAATGAGTACACTCGGATAGAAGAAATGAACTAAACGTGGCTTTATTAAGTAAAAGTGAAAGAGCGTGGTAAGAGAAACGTGGCGTGGTACACGAGATGTTGCTTGCTCGGAGAACTGGCGAATAGTGAGGCGGCAGCCCGCGCGCGCCGCCGGGCTGAGCAGCAGATCACGTGGTCCCTTCCACTCAACGTCATGGATCGCTGCGACCAATCGGTAAGGGACGTATGTCGGGTGTTAGCGCTTATATTCCAACAGTAATTTTCACGCTGAAATAAAATGATGTACTAAAAATTAATAAGAACATTTTAAATAGGATGGAAGGTGATTTAAAAAAGTATCTAAGTGTAGATTCATGCGAGGATGATAATAGAGAGATGTTTAAAAGTAGGTGCTGTAATTATTTTGCTGAGAAATTTGAATTTAAATAATTGGCTTTGTAGTGGTACTCCATTAATAGTAAGAAAAATGATGCAATTTAGTACACAGGCAGAAATAATAAGCGGTAAAAAATTTGGTATAGTAGTTTTAATACCACGAATTGATTTGACTTCTTTAAAATAAGAATTTTTTTTTGAAATGACCAGACGACAGTTTCCAGTACGATTAAGATATGTCATGACAGTCAACAAATCACAAGGCTAAACATTTAACAAAGTTAGTGCCTATTTACGAAATCAAGTTATCAGTCATGGTCAATTATGTGTAGCATTCAACAATAATTTAACCATTTTACTTTCAAAAAATTCAAGTTTCGAGTATAAAAGTAAAAATAATGATGATTCAAATAATATATATACGAAAAATATAGTATATCATGAAATATTAATTTTTACTTTTTACATCCTTTACATAATTCTCTTAAGCTAAAAGCAATTTTTTAAATGATTGTTCATTTATATCTATATTTGAATAGTTTTTATGTAGACATTTCTTCGTTTTAAATAATTATATAACCAGATCTGATTAGAATTATGTCCACCCTTGAACATATTAAATGTATTTTTAATTATATCACCATCCATGCAATTAATTTAATTGTATAAACGTTATTTAAAATTATAAAACTTTTTAGGAACAGAATAAGACTTATAGTCAATGTATGCGGTATGACATAAATTGGACAAATTTTAATTTTAAAGAAACTGCAGATTTGATATCATTAAGCAATGATACCTTAATGACAATACCATGTGATAAGGGATGGGAATACAACCAATCCGAAGTACCATCATCTGTTGTGATAGAGGTATGCTTCTATACACTTTCATACCTATATAGATGATTTCTGCCATAACTTGCACATTTTCTGCGTCTGCTTTTCAAGCATTTACACATTTGGGGAACAATCACGCAAGCGGTTTCATGAATGCCTGGCATAACTAACTTTATTTAAAAAATCGGATTGCGATGGTAAGATTCGAACTTATGACATCTCCAAAGAAAAGCTATTGAGGTTCATCTAATTAAAATATGCTACGCATACCACGAAAAAAAGGAGGCTTACATGTGTGTGTCCCCTACTAAAAAATCTCATGTGAGATTTTGCGAAAGGGCCTTACATACTCATTAGCACCCTTACTCATTCTCGCGCACTATACTGTACTCTACAGCGTGACTAGAATTTTCCATACAGGACACCACATTTTTCAACAGAGGCAGGTGATTTACAGTAGAGCCATAGTCGCTCTTTGTATGAGCTATAGAACTAAAAAAATAGACGTTTAATGGTTCAAAGATTTAAATAATTTATTAATGCGGTATCTATGATAGCCACTTTATTGGCTTGAAAGGCCAGACTAGAGTAGTTTTTAGTCCCTCTTATATTATATTCTAAATATAAGTAGACTTTTTACAGAGAAGTACTCGTTTTAAGGTATAAAATTAGCCTTACCTTACATTTACTCCAAATGGACTTACGCGGTTTTTTATGGGGAACTGTAGATCTAGTCTCATTAAACTTGTAAGATATAGTAAGTAACTTATAAGTCCTCTGCAAAAATTGACGAACACTAAATTAACTCGATTTATATCGATTGATACAATGTAAAAAGCACGGATAGCACCTGTGCCGTTGCACCTGCGACGCGAACCTGAAAACTGCGAAATGACGTATGCGCAACCAAATCTCGCCGTGGACTGCTACTGCGCTCGATCTAACACCTGAAAAAGGAAAAAGGAAGAGCCAGACCAACACCTAGTCAATGGCGGCGCAACGGCGAGTAGTGGCGTGGGAACCTTAATTCCACACGGCGGCATACATTGAGTTCTCCAGTAATGTCGGATCGTAAATGATCAACGACGGCACAACCTATCATACACTCTGGACTCAAAGTCCCGCTTGTAGCCAGTCGCAAGGGAAGAATCGCTCAAGGCTGGACCAAGGTCAACAGCGGCTCAACGTTCTCGCGGATTTTCCGTCTCGAATGAATCAATTATACGCACCCGCGAAAGCCGTCACCAGACGAACATGAATCCGCGCGAAGTCGAGGAGAACGCGATGCGGCACTTACTTCTTACGATTTCGTGGACGGCTATAGGAACCTCTGACGCTCGGGTAGACTGCTGGAGCTTCCTCTCGAACTTGCCCTCACGTTCCCTCTCGACCTCTCGGCTCGATGGCGTTACCACCCCACGACTCTCCGACGATACTATATCCTCAACTCCCCGACAGCTCGGCTTCACAGCTAAAATGACGAGACTCGGTTCGGGGTATGGCACTTGCGACTGGCTGGTGGCAGTGTCCGTACAGGAATCGACGCAGAGGAACCTGCAACCCGACATGAGATCGGGGCGTCCCAGAAATACTAATCGTTGCTCCCCCTATAATTGGTGACCTCCGCGAGACCACACGCGGAGTCATGACTGCGGCCTCATCCGGTTCCGCGGCGCGATATATGAACGCGAGAGGTGTTGTAGGCGTTGTCGACACGAGTGCGCCACCAGCGACCCGTATACTTACTTTGCATTCGGGTAGTGGACTTCGACCACTATTTGTACGCGGTGAAGAGTGTAGGCGCGCCTGTACACCGCTAGTGGTGTACGCGCAGAAAGTCATGGCGACCGTAATGGGCGCCGACGCTCCCTCTCTCCCGAGCGCGGCCCCTTCTCTCGTGATATCGGCACTCGCGCGGCACCTCTCTCTCCCGCCTCGTCTCTAACTTTTCACGGCGTCGATGCGCGGTGAGTAAACGCGCGCGTCACTCACACCTCGTGGCTCTCCGCTCGCACATCCCGGTAAACGTTTCCCCAGGAGCTGTCGCTACGACTCCTGGTGGAATCCTTCTGCAGGACAATCGTGACCGTCGGCACGGAGGAGCGCGACGCGAACGGCGGCAGGCGGCAGCAGGTGCGTGACGCGTAGCGTCTCTAGGATCCGCCGGACAGCCACCGTCGCTACATGCTCTTGACAGGTGAGGTTATACTCACCTGCCGAGCGGCTGCACTCGGGAAACATGCATTGTTTCCTCTGATGCATGACGAACTGCATCAGAGGCGAAACATCCTCGTACGCCTAGCTACGGCGGCTGTATAGTCCCCACGGCACGTCGCACGCCTCTAAACCATATGCCAACAAAAAGTTACAGACCAATTACTAACTACCAAGAAATATTGCCTTTATAGCCTCCGTTTTATGGCTAGCAAGCTTAAGTCCAGCTGCTTAAGCCAATCGTGGATTATAACTACTCCCTCGTTAGCGACTTCCGTCACTTTTTCCTTTTGCTTTGCTACTACCACCACTGTAATATCATCTGCAAATCCTACAACCGTTGCCCCTTCAGGTAGCTCTAGCCTGAGTACTCCATCGTACATGATGTTCTACAATAATGGGCCAAGCACTGACCCTTGTGGGACCTCTCCGGTTAATTGATAGGTTTCCGTGCCGCTCTATGTGTTATAGAAAAAAGTTTTGTCTTTCAGGTAGTCAGACATAATCTTTCTTATATATACGGGTACCTCTTTTTTTCATAGTGCCTCATGTTTTGCCCCAGCTGGCTGAGTTAAATGCATTTTTAACATCTGGTGTAACAATAGCACAGTACTTCTTGACTCCTCCTTTCCATCTCTTCCCTTCTATTTCAGTTCTAGCGGTGTCGACTACTAAGCTTACGGCGTCAAGAGTGAAGCGTTTTTTTCTGAAGCCGTATTGATATTCCACTAGTCCACATGGTTTTTCATTGACTTGGTCTATTCTAACGCCTATTATGCGCTCTAATATCTTGTCTGGGGTGTCCAGCATGCAGAGTGGTCTGTATGAGGCAGCTTCTCTAGGTCGCTTATCTCCTTTTGGTAGTAGTACCAGGCGTTGCTTCTTCTATTTCTTAGGAAACATCCCTTTTCCGAGACATGGATTCTACAGGTCCACAAAGACATCGGGGCGTGCCTGTACAGCTTGTTTGAATGCAATATTGGGTATGCAATCCTGGCCTGGAGCCTGTACAATACAGTCCAGAAAATCCGCGCTCTTAGCGGAAGAAATATAACCTCCCTTTATCTTCTTTATTACTACTTGGTACGGTCGCCCCCAGGGATCCAGCTCAACCTCGCCCTGTAACTTGTCAAGGCACTGTCGTTTATTTTCTCGGATTTTTTCTTCAGTATCCGTTTAGCATCTTTCATTTCTTTGTTTAGGGCGTTTACTACTTTTCTACCTCGACCAGGCTTGTGTGTGTGTATGTGTGTGTGTGTTTGTTCGTATACACCTGTATCTCAGCTTCTTTTCAGTGGATTTCAACCCACCAAGTCTCATTTTCTTTGTTCTTACTAGTACATAGTGGGAAAACAGTCGTTTTTACATTTTGTGGACGCGTTTTTTCTCTATAGTGATTTTTTAGTTTTGAGATTTCAGTTTTTTCTAATAAACATATTTGAAAAGTTAATAAATGTGAATTGCTTAATATGTACCTGAAAAAAAAATAAAATTACCTATATTTTTCCGCCAAAAATATATATTATCGTTCGTCGTTCTTTTATTATACTAGATTTTGAACAGCACGCGTTGCGCGCCCTAACCTCGAAGACGTTTAGACTCCCTGACTTAGACGTATGCGCACTACATGAGCTAATCACATAATGTCTATCTTGGCTTCACGACATCCTGTCATGACTTTTTTATGTAGGGACACCATGAAGCGCAATTTTTCTAAACCGTATTAACTCAAAAGCTAAATGTCGAACCTTTGTAAAAAAAAAACATGATTATTGAAATTTATTAGGACTAAGCACCACTATAATTTGAAGTCATTTCATATGGCAGATCCTGAGAAAACCATCAAAATCTAAAAAAAGTCGTTTTTCTACGTGACGCGATAACTGGAGTAAAATGGCAATAATCAAGTTCAAATTTTAGATTTAGTAAGCTAGATAGATTTAGTAATTATATAGTACCTTGATCCCTTTTCTTGGGCTGTTTATGAAACCAGTTAGCTTCAAAATTTTGTTTTTACCCTGTATACTCTACATAACTGAAGACTGCATCGCTTAGATCTCAGCTTCTATTTAATGGTTCTTAATCTATACCTATGCTTGTTTTTTTCTGTTTTTTTTTTTACGAATTCGTGAAAAACAATTATTTGTAGAGAGAGTAGTAATTCTTCTACTTTGACTCTATCCCTCGGTGGTTATTCAAAATAGAATGATCTTGGCTCTATCGGTCTTCCCGAGGCAATTTGTACGTAAGGAAGAAGAGAAAAAACTAGGGTTTTTCTTTATTCTTTCTTTGACGTTTCGGTGGACAATGCCACCCTCATCAGGAAACTGTTTATTTAATAAACACTTAATAAACGTCAAAGAAAGAACATAGAAAAACCCTGGTTTTTTCTCTTCTTCCTTACAAATTGCCTCGGGAAGACCGATAGAGCCAAGATCATTCTATTTTGTGAAAAACAAGATTTTCAGTAACGCATGTGCGTTTTTTTCATGGCGATTTTTGGCAATTTTTCGATTACAAGTGATTTTAGACGCGTTCCGCAAAATATTCGTAACATATAACAGTCCGGTATAGTTTAACGATCACGTATATCATCCTTCGAATGGAAATGGAAGAATACATTTAAAAAAAGGGCTGAGGAAATTTTTTAGATTTACTAATCTTTTCGCTTGAAAGGGCGAGAACATACTGAAGAATAAAAGTACTGTTCTAGCTATTTATATACAATATTGATCATGCGTAGACTGCATATATAAATATCAGAAAAATCTTATAAGACATTACCTGCACAGTGATTCCAACGCTTTCGTAGTTATCCCTTCCAGCGTTAGCCAACGTTCTTCCGTTGCCCAACTCTCACGACGTGGACGTAAGGAATGTTTTCGAGAGTCATATTTTTGTTTATATTTTACTAGCAGTATTAGCATTATATTGTTATATATGACAGCGACATACTTATTAGTATGCTGCTGTTAATTATTATATTATTTTGTTGTACATTCCAGCGCTGCATTATAATATGCTGCTGCCGATATTTATAATATATCGTTATAGATTCCAGCTCTGCATTTATTACTATACTGCTGCAGATTATTATATTATTTTGTTATGGATTCCAGTATTGTATGTATTAATATGATGCTTTTGATTATTATAATATTTAGTTATAGTTTTTAGCTTAATATTTGTTATAATATCTAACTAAATTTTTTTGTAGTACAACTCGGCAGACTCTTATCGCTGACTCGTCTCGCTACTCGCGTTGCAGACGTGTGCGTCTGTGATAAGCTATAATAATTCTAACAAATTACAAAATTTCGATGTATACTATATTTTGAGTAAAAATTTTATTTTTAGTTTTTGTATTTAGTCCTACTATTATAGCATTTTTAAGTAATGACACTTTTAAATTTTGTCTGTGCCAAACCCTTGAAAGAGCGACGTATAATTGACCATGACTAAAAATTGGCGATGGCAAGTAAATACCAACTTTATTATATAATTGTCCTTGTGATTTATTTATTGTCATTTCGAAACCTAATCTTAAAGGAAATTGTTTTCGTCGCATATTAAATGGTATTTCTTCTTTAGAAGGTGATAAATTAATTCTTGGTATTAAAACTAATTTTCCAACATATTTTCCTGTCAAAATTACTGCTTGAATTAAATATTCTAACAATTTTTTAACTGCTTACTTCGTTCCATTACGAAGACCTTCATTAATATTTAAATTTCTTAATAGTATTACAATGGTTCCAACTTTTAATACGAATTTATGTGATGGAAGTCCATTAGGTGTTAATGAATTAAGAAATTCTGTCGGTAACATAACATCTAAATTTTTTCCATTATCATCTTCTGATGTATCGATGCTTAAGTATTCGACAGCTTGACCTTCTACAATGTATAAAATTTCATTATTTATAGAGATAACATCACTATTTTTAGGAGCCAAAATAACTTCATTACATAATGTTTTATTGTCTGTTTTTATCTCTTATCCAAAAATTTCAGTTATAATCAAGTGGCGCGGTAGGGCCACGAAGGCGAGTTTGAGAAGCAGACTAAAGCTTTGGCGCCCGCGACACTATATACTTCTATATTGGTATCCGAGATTTTACTTTTAGGAAAAACGATACTTTCCATAATTGTTTCTCAGTGATTTTTATATATTATCACATTCGTGTGCTAATCAGTGATTTTTAATAGAAGTTGTCAAAAAAAACTGTGCCATTTATATAATACAAACAATATTGTATATGATTTGCTCAAATCATTATCTTTTTCTCCAGTGTGAAAGGACGGTGAAGTTAGTTGCGCATCAAAAATGATAGGGAATTTCTTTCCCACCTTTTTACATATCTTTACATTCCTCATATAATAATATATTACGATATTTAGAATTAAAAAGTTGCCGATGTATACTCTGCATTCCGGAGCAGTAACAGTAACTAGATTTCCAAGGTAGCCGATGACAAGGTTCAGGTTGTTTTCGGTGTCTAGATGTACAGAAAAAAAGTAAAACGTAAGGCGAGTTTGATATATTTCGCAACGAATTTACAGATAGAAAAGAACTGAGATCAATTAAACAAAGTCAAGTTTATTATATTTAATTGTAATGAAGCGAGGAACAACTCTCAAGATAATTACTACGTACCTTGCCATGCCCGTTTTATTTTGTTTATTGGTGAACAACTAAAAATTTCTTTCTATGTATTAGAACATCATATAAACACCGTACGTACAATGAAACAGGCATGGCAAGACACGCAGTAATTATCTTAAGAGTTAAATTGTTCCTCGCTTCATTATGATTCAATATAATAACTTGACTTTGTTTGATTAATTTCAGTTCTTTTTTATCTGTAATTTCGTTGCAGAATATATCAAACTCGCCTAACCTTTTACTTTTTTAAAAGTTAATTTTTTTTATAGATATCCACTTCTTCCGTTATTATATTGACAGGAATTTTAAACAATTAATTTTCTTCTTCTTTCCCAAGAGGAAATAATCTCATTCTCATAATTGTTAATAAAACTTATTAGCTTTTATTAGATTTTAATAATAATTTATAAAGTGTGGAATTTAGACTCTAAAAATATTTTATAACACTTATTAATGTTTGAAAGATTTGATTATATATTTTTTAATTCTACAAATGTTTTTAAGTTTTTATTAAGTTTTAATAGTTTTTTGAGCGTGTTAGTAGGGTTTAGTAGCTTTTATTAGTATCTTTGTGTGTTTTTAAAAACATTAAAACCAAGTAATTAAAGATTTTTTTAAGATATTAGGAGACAAAACTAGAAATAATTCATAAAATTTTATAGTAGTTATTAGCTTTTTGAAAAACTTACTAAAATATCATAAGACTTATTAATACCTATAAATCTAAATGATTATATGTAAATATTTTTTAAAACTTGTTAACAGTTATTAGCTTTTTTGAAGGTCAGGCATTTATTTATTTTTGTGCCAGAATATATCGAAAATTTAATAAAAGCTACAAAAAGCTAATAAAATTAATAAAATATTACTAACCATTATTAGAGTCCAAAATCTACATATTATAAATTGATCATAAAACTTATTAGCTTTTATAAGATTTTTTTTGGTAAATTAATTTCCGCCTTGGTCATAAGAATTTTCACATTTTCCGTCGCATACATTCAATAGCTACTGCTTAAAATTATTATCATTGTCGGAAACACAAAGATTTGCATTTAGTGTCACGCGTATGAAATTTATCCATAAATGACTATGTTTAACAGAATTATCAATAACTTCTGTACGACTACCATGATAAATAACAAGTAATGTCTGTCTAAAATCTGCAGGCACTAATATGCTTTTACCACCAAATATTTTTTTCTCATTAAATATATCTTAAAGAAGACGATCGACTGCTTCAAAAGCAAATTTCGATATCATCGATATTTCATCTCATATTATAATTTGCACATCTTTTAATTTATTACCATCATTTATTTATACATCACATGTGCATTCAGTTATATTGAGTGGCAGTTTAAATGTCGCGTGAACCGTTTTGCCATTGTTTAATAAATTTGCAGCAATGCCTATCCAAGCTACACATAAAAATGGTATATTAAAATATTTCAAATGGTCTATCAAAACATAACTTTTCCCACTTTCTACTAATTTATCAATAAAAATGCAGTTATTATTTTTAGTAATTAAATTTTTTCAAACTTCGTTAAATATATATTTCTGATTAACGTTTAAAGATTCTACATTATTTGTAACTCATTTAGTTTATCATGTTTGTTATATAGTGTTACTTCATTATTATATTCTTCTATATGCATGTGGTTATAACGGGTAAATAAAAATCACTTAAGGAATATCCATTAATTTGCAAATTTCTCTCAATTTTATTAAGTGCTATATTTTCACCAACATTTTTTTGTATTGAGGGTGATAAAAGTAATTTTTATATTTTTTATATAATTTTTTTGCGTTAATAGGATTATGATGAATACAAATAAAGGCGAATAACGCACATAATGCACTAGGAAACTCTAATTGAATTGCTTCTTCTAAACATCTATTCCATTCTCTATCTTCAGTAACCAACTGTTTAGCTATAGCGGCTTTATAAAAAGTAAAATATAATATTTAAGGTAAAATGTTGGCAACTATAAGTTTGGTCTCCACCCTGGCAGAAAATAACCCAACAGTTGATTATGGCTGGCCAACGAACATGCTGAAACCGTCACTTTGGCCAATAGTTTACTGTTGGTAAGCATTTCTACCAGGGCATAAATGTACGCTAATGAATGTAGTGAAATCAATTTTATATATGTCAAGCATTAAAGTTCAGCAGGTGAGATAAGATCAGATGACTAGTGGTTATTATAAAAAAGGTTACAATTTTCAGAAATATTATTTTAATGCACACTTACCGTCCCGTTGTCTTATAGTATACGATTTGTACTAACTTAAAACAACTTATTGATTACTTAACGATCATTCCCAACACAAATATGCATATTTATGCCTTATTAATGAAAACAGAGAAATTCAATAAAACACTTTATCCATACGCAAAAGTTTATGGTAAAAAAGAATCGTGAAGCCAATATGATTTCAAAAATACTTATTGTTTTTGAAAATTGTTAAATTTGACTTAAGATTATTTCTTTGCTATAAACTTTCACGGATATATTTCAAGATTTTTACAATAAAGCAAAGATCTTTTTAGATTATAATAAAAAAATGTTATAATTTGAATATGATTAACACCTTAATAATAACAATTAGAATTTTCCATCGATAAACTATAAGATGACGAGACGGCTAAAATAATATTTTTGAAAAATGTAACCTTTTTTTTAATAACCACTAGTCATCTCATCTTATCTCACCTGCTGAACTTTAATGCTGGATGTTTGACATATATAAAATTGATTTCACTACATTCATTAGCGTATATATTTATGCCCTGGTAGAAATGCTGACCAACGGTAAATTGTTGGCTAAAGTGACGGTTTTAGCAGGTTCATTGGCCAGCCATAATCAACTGTTGAGTTATTTTCTGCCAGGGTGAAGACCAAACTTATAGTTGCCAACATTTTACCTTGTTAACGGTGTTTTTCAAACCGATTTCATATCCGTTTAATGCGCTTAATTAAAGTTCAGAATTACTACGACCTCTCGAGAGCCTTATTATCTTGCGTATCTTGTCTTTGAGGACCTGCTGCTGTTGCTATGGAGCAACCTACATCATCTGGAGCGTGAGGGTCTTGATGATGCTGGCGGACAGTAGCGATATGCTTGGATTTGTGGCCAGGTGTCACGGATATACTTAGCTAGAGGTTGGTCGGACTTCCGACACTGCCGATCTATGGAGTCCGCGTCGTCTCCTTGTTGACGTCTATCGCCTGCTCTTTTCTGTTGTGGCAGTCCTGCAAGTCCTGAAGCGATTGGCCGGTGCTCAGTTTCCAGTCCACCGATATGAACCAAGGGTTACGAGATGTTCGCTGATGTAGAGCAACTTTCAACCATTTGCCACGTACTATTTTTCTTAAGACTATTTATTTCAGAATCCATCGCGATTTTCCATTGTTTATAATCACTGGAGTTTAACGCCTCCTCAAATGTATTCGGTACATTTGCATCAACATAGTGAACATAGATAAAATGTGATATTGGATTTCCAAATCTATTTACAAGACTTTTCTTTCTTTCTGATTTTCTTTTAACAATCAAGTTTTCTTTGCTTTTATTTTCTACAGTATTCAAATCATCGTCGCTTTCATAATTGTTTATAACATTTTCAAAATTCGTTTCAATATCTCTACTTGACTCTACATCGTTTTCACCAGTTTTGGATTCGTTTTCCAATATTTATTTTCTTTATTTTCAGATTCGCTATTTTCTAAATCTCTATCTTTTTCGTCATCAAGTTTTTTTAAACAAATTAATTGAGTATTCTCTTCGACTACTTGAAAATGTCTAGCATTAATTACTCTACCATTTACTAAAACTTTATAACCTTTTTCTACATAACTTACTAGTACGCCTAGTTGGGCTTTATCATAACAACTAATTTTTTTGTATCCCAATCGTCTACGTTTTTTTTTTAATGCAGGCACAATTTGTTCAATTTTTGCATGATTTTTGAATAAAAATTTTGGTGTTACACGATTATCTTTAAAAGACTTTGATCAATTGGGCTAAAAATTTGTGTGCGAACTCCACTCGTAATAGTAAGGTGCCAAATTTATTTTGGGCTTGATCCTGCATGTATACGCAGAATGCGGTCACATCCAAAAATCGCTAAAAACGGTTTTTTGGCTCTAACTTGAATTCTATGCATTCTACAAAAAAAGTTAAGTAGATAGGTTGTAGATCTCGAGAAAATACAACTTTTTTCTACTGACACTTAAGCGTGAAAATGCTTTTAATTTGAGTTACCAGGCCAAAATCAATTTTTTTACAGCAATAAACCAGTATTTATCATAAAACTTTAAGGCTATACATTTTACATAAAAACCTTAAACATAAAAGTTGTAGATATTTTGAAAACACAACTTTCTACCATGACAAACATTTTTTCAAAAAGGTAATACATAACAACAATCCTAGAATTTATTTTTGGTACATATAATTGAATAACAATTTCGGTGTGACACGCCCTATCTGACTCAAAAGCTTTAATTGATTGCCTGATCGCTTAATGATCGCTTCGCGCGAGCATTAGGCAATGATAAAGCGAGCGCCGGTTATTTGTTTAAATATCGGAAATTAACATGGCCTAGTGCCCTTTGCCATTTATCTTTATCAGTTAATTTTAATTAATTTACAAACAATTGTTTGTACAAATTATCTACTTTATTAGCAATAGCTATCAATTCTCTAGACTGATTATAAATTTTCGCATTTTCATTTCTTGCTACTATCGTATTATTTTCTGTGATTTAGAACAACTTAATAGATTTCGCTTAATACCTTTTACATAATTAACATTTTTTAAATCGACACTTTTTTATTATAATAATTTTTGAAATAGATTCTATCTGTACCTATTTTTGTTGCTATTAGCATTTTACCATCTGGTAATTTTACATCTACTGGATTTTTTAAAACTACATAGTTTACAAAATATTTATCACTTTTTACAATGTGATCCGTACAACCGCTATCTAGCTACCAATTCATTACATTATAATTTTCACTATTTTCACTTTCACTTACACTGAAACTTGTTACCTGACTTGACTCCAATTTGCACTCCTGTGTTGTCCACGACTCAGATGAGTTGTTGCCCTGTTGATCGCCTGGTGATTCGCTTCATGGTGAGCCTGATGAACCTCGTCCTCGACCACGACCTCTGTAGTTTCTACCTCTGTAGTTGCCTCGTTGGTGACCTCGTTGACCTTGGTTGTAATGAGCACCTCGACCTCGGTTGTTCTGCTGTTGTGGTCTCGTACATTCATTTTTATAATGTCCAGCTTCTCCACAGTTGAAACATTTACCTTTGGTTTGTTACGCAAAGGTACTGACGTTGCTTTTATTATTTAACTCTGGTTAAGTCATATTTTTCTCCTTGATTTTTGACTTAACATAGTCTACGGTTCTTTGGTCCTCTGGGATTACACATATAATTTTGTTTATAGAAGAAGAGCCATTGGATTTTAATCCGCTGACTGATACCGATCGATCAAAATATCAAGCAACCGATGTTATTAATGAATGAGCTCGCATCTTTAATGAGAGACTGACAGCACTTTATAAAAAACAGAAAAACGTTGATAAAATTGAAGTG
>JAZHPH010000121.1:182582-192879 GCA_037356405.1 Nasonia oneida | reverse complement strand
GGTATATGTGGATTTGTTGAATCGTTTAATGTGTCTTATTGCTGTAGAATCTGCAAAGCTACATTAGAACAATTGCAAACAATGGCTGATGAAGATGCATCCATACTTAGAACCAAAGAAGGTTATGCTTACCACATTAAATATTCAAAATATATCGAATCCGGAATAAAAGAAGAATGTACATTTAATCGAATTGATAATTTTCATATACTCGACAACGTCAGTGCTGACATGATGCATGATGTTCTAGAAGGAGTTTCTACATACGTCATGCATGCTATTGTCAATGGCTTTGTTTTTGAGAAAAATTACTTCACAATAGAATATTTGAATCGAAAAATTGACACTTTAAATTTTGGTAGTAACGAATGTTATAATAAACCTGCAGCTATTACGGTAAGTAGATTAAAAGAGTATAGTACATTAAAAATGTCAGCATCAGAGATGCTTCATTTTATGTATTTTTTCGGAATTATGGTCGGAGATCAGGTTCCCGAGAATGACCAACACTGGAAGCTTTTTCAATATCTACGTAGAATTTTAGATATTTTGCTATCTCCGCGTATTATAAAATCGGATGCATTGACGTTAAGAGATCTAGTAAAAAAGTATCATAATCTGTACCTTGAATTATATGGTTTCTTAACTCCAAAATTTCATAATTTAATTCATTACTGGAGAATTTTATTAGAAAATGGTCCGTGCATTAATTTTTGGGCTATGCGATTCGAAGCTAATCATAGCAATATCAAATATAATACAATGGCACCAAGTGGAAGTAAAAATTAAAAAAAAAACTATCGCTAAAAAGCAAACGCTTCAAATGTGTCAGTTATTTCAAACCTTAGAATGTGGGAAGACAATGCATTTAGGCTTTCGTGATATTAATTATACAATACCTTTTAGAATTTTAAAATAAAGTAGACATTCGTGGAGCTGTATATAAAGTTGGAACGTTTATATTAATTAATATGGAAGAAAGTGAAAAAGAATTTGGAAAAATTATAAAAATTATTAAATTAAATAATGACATTTTCTTTCATGTAACAGTTTTCAAAGAAATCACATTCAGCAAACATCACCACGCTTACATTATCGATAGTATGTGTGAATTAAGAAGTAATATAGTTAAGTATATCGATGTACCGAAAATTCCGCCTTGATTTTCTGTAGAAACTAACAATTATTTCATTATTACAAAATATAGATTGTAAAATGGAACTGTTGAAATGTAATCATTAAAAATATGTATTTTATGAATTATTATCTTAACTAAATAAAAAATTGTGAATTATAAACCTTCTCCTGAAATTTATTTTATCTACTGTACACGCGTAAAATAAAATTTTATTCTTTCAATAATGAGAATTATTATATCAAATTACGATACGTTCATCTGAAAATTTTCAAGCATTATAATTAGATCTATCTATATGAAAATCAATAAATTGCCATGTAGTTGAGATTTTGAGGTTAGTGTGAAAAGAATTTAATTTATTTATAAAATATTCACGGTTTCTTCAAATATTCCATTTATTTATACTTTTCGTTAAGGCGTGTAGAACACTCATGCCGTTGAAATGTTCAATCTCGGGTGCGCATCGGGCTTTTAGCTGTGGGTGCGTAGCTCGCCCGCACGGGTATACTGCGCGCCCAAAAATGGCGGCGCAGTCTTTCCAGAGTCGCGGTGCGCTACGCTACACGTTTTGGGATAAGAGCGCTCTCACTTTTCTCCCAGTGTATATCTTCTCCTTTTCATTTCTCACTTTTCTGTATGTTCTCTCTGCTCTAACCTCTTTCTTTATCTGTGACACCACGTGTTCTCCTATCTGCAGTGTTCCATTTCGTGTTCCCCGTCCACGTTCCACTTTCCGCTTTTCCCATTTTCTAGCCTGGGTCTAGTGACTTTTGCCTTTTCCCCTACTCCACACTATTCTCTCTACTCACCCTGCTCGCTAAATGTCCCTGCCGGCATTTTAGTTAGTTCTTTTTGTTATTTCGTATGGTTCTATTTTTTTTTCCGATAGATTTAAATTTTTCCTTTCCTCTCCGCTGCCTTCATTCTCTTTTGCGCACAATAGTCCATTACATTTCCTCCGTCCTCTCCTTTTCCTTTCTTAACCACATAATTCTGTATAGTTTCGCCAGATTTTTCCTTTCCCCATTTAAAATGTTCTTCCAGCTGTCCTGCCTGTTACCTGATTTTTTGCAGTTCGTGAATACATGTTCGTATGTCTCTTCCTCCTCCTTACACAACCTGCACTTTCTTTCCTCCTCTTTCAACCAGTATTTGTACCCTTTTACCTCGTTTCCCATTCTGAATCTTGCTGTTATCGACAGTCCCTTTTTCTCTACTCTGCCTATTTTCCTTAGATATTCTGGTGTCTCACCCTGTGGTTTTATTATTTCTTTTGTATCTCTCGCTTGTCTGGATTCGCTCATTCTACTTTCCCAGCATTGCCATTGTATGTCCTTCTCTGTTCTCCTTTCCAGCCTTAACCATACCGGCTCACCTGCTCTCATTTTTCTGTGATATTCATACAGTGCGAATCCTCTCTTATTTAACTCTTCTTCTCTTTGTTCTCTCTTCTTTCCTTTTTCACTCTTTCTATCCTCCTCTTTTTCTAGTAGTTTCCATTCTCTCCACAGCGAGCCTTCTTTTGCTTTACTTAGTTTCATTTCATATTTTATTGCTCGTCTCCTCGTTCTTGTCTCGAGCTTATGTCTTTTCGTTTCTAGGTACAGTATATGTTCCGGTGTCGTTGTGTCCAATTTCATAATCCATTTCATATATCTTCTGTGTATCTTCTCCAGTTCCTCTTTCCCTTTCCATCCCCATACCTCATCCTTAATTCCCAATTGTCTCTGAATAGTTCTTCCCCTAATCTCCAACATCGTGCTCATTACCATGCCTGCCTTTTCCTTTAATTTCTTAATATGCGCCTCTTCCCTCCCGTTTTCTTTTAGGGTATATCCCAAATACTTGAAGTTCTTCACTATCTGTATCTCCTTATCTTCCTATACGAAACTTTCCTCCTTTTTTCTCCTACCTCCATTTTTAAATACCACTATCTTTGATTTTTCTGTGTTTAGTGTTAGACCCTTCTTTTCTGTTATCCTTTTGAATTTTTTTAACATCTGCTTTAACCCTGTCGCGTTGTTTGCCACCATCACTACATCATCCGCATACGAAACCGACCAGAATTTCTTTTTGCCCAGAACAATCCCACCTTCCTGCACCTCGCTCAGTTCCTTCTCTGTGTTTGCCATCACAACATTAAATAACGTCGGGCTTAATGGACACCCTTGCCTTACTCCTATATGTATCTCAAACCCGCTTATCTTTTCCTCCCCTACTCTGATTTCACTCTTTGTCCCTTTATACAGTTCTGTTACCCTTTTCGTTAATCTTTCCCCTAACCCTAGCTTTTTCATCATTGCCCAGACCTCGCTCCTGTTTACCTTATCAAATGCTGCTCTCATATCTGCGAAAAATGCGTATACCTTACATCCTATCTTCTCTAGCTCCTTTTCTATAGCCTTGCTCAAAATATAGATGGCATCAGCTGTCCCTCTTCCTTTCCTGAATCCCATTTGAGTATCGTCCAGTAGTTCCTTTCCCTCTAGTTCTTTTTCTATTTTTTCTCTTATAGTTTCTGCGTATAGTTTGTAGCCCGTATCCATTAGAGTTATCTCTGTAGTTCTTTGCCTCCTCTTTCTTCCCTTTCTTGAATAGCGGTGTAATCACTCCTGTTTTCCATTCCTCTGGTATTTTATCCCCTTTCCATATTTTATTCAGTATTGCAGTTATCTCCTCTAATACCTGTTCTTCTCCGTATATCCAAACTTCATTTTGTAGACCATCCTCTCCCGGTGCTTTACCCTTCTTCATCTTTCCTTCCCAGGAATTGCCTTCCTCACCTCGTCTTCGGTTATTATTTCTTCGTCTTCCCTTTCTCCTCCTTCTTCTTCTTCTCCTT
Source organism: Nasonia oneida (assembly GCA_037356405.1). Lineage (NCBI taxonomy): Eukaryota > Metazoa > Arthropoda > Insecta > Hymenoptera > Pteromalidae > Nasonia > Nasonia oneida. The sequence goes on along the minus strand of JAZHPH010000121.1, from coordinate 188,899 downwards.
GTGCCCTCCCTCTCTTCTCCTCCTCTACTTCCTCTCCCAGCTGTCCTTTAAAGTGTGCAAAACATTCCTCTTTCTTTATTTTATTGATGTATCTCGTCCTCTTTTTTCTTCTCCTGCTTTTTACTACCTCCCAGAATTTTCTTCCGGTAGTGTCGCATCCTCCCTCTTTTATTCTTTTCTCCATTTCTTCTTCCTTTTTCTTTTCCACTAGCGTTCCCCACTCTCTCTTTGCTTTAATATATTCTTTCCTTCCTTTTCCGCTCTTGATCGCTTTGCCCAGCTTCCTTACCTCCGCTTTCTTTAGTCTGCACTCTTCATCCCACCAGGTATTACTTTCCCACCAGGTACTACTTACTCTTCCTTTTCCCTCCGCCTCCTTTTTTCTTTCTTATCACTTTTCCCAGTTTTCTCTTCAGTCCTGGCCATTCTGTTTCCTTCTTACCTTTACCTAACTCTTTTCTGAATTGTCCCATTCTATTCCCTCAGTTTTTGATCCCTGTTTTATCGCCATCAGAATTCCCCCTTTTACTCTATCTCTTTCTCCCCTTTTTCTCGCGTTTCTGACTCTGTAATCGTAGCCTTCTAGTTTCTTAACCCAATACTTTCCTTCCTTTTCTTCCATCCCCGTTTCTTGCAGGCAGATTACGTCGTGCCCTTTTAGATAACCCCATGTCCTCTCATCCACCCCTTTTATTCACAGTACATTCCAATTAATTATTCTTAAGTTCTCTTCCTCCTTGCTTTTCTCTTCTCTTGTCCTGATCCTTCTCTGAAAAAACTCTTGTTCCCTTTCCCTCCATATATACTCCACCCTATTTATCCACAGTTTATTGTAGCCTATTTTTACTACTTTCCCCTCCTTTCTTTCCCTTATTGCGTGCTCTCAAAGTTTTTCCTTATTCCTTCTCTCCTTCCAGGTTAGATCGTGATCAATAAATGTGTCTAACCCTCTTAATCTTGCCTTTTCTTTCATAATTTCCCCTTTGTCCTCCCAGTTTTTACATTCCGCCCCTATTCTTCTTATTTTTCCGTTCAATAACCACGTTTTCCTCAGCGTAACCTCTACCTCTAGTTTTCTCTTTAACCAATCTTCAACTGACTTCCTGTCCCATTTTTCCTCTCTCCACCCTGCTATAACTATGTTGTTCTTTTTCTATCTCTCTCTCTCTCTCCTTTCTCAATCATCCATTCCATTTCTTCTAACTGCTTTCTGTCTCTCTCTATTTGCTTTTCCTTTTCCATATCATCCTGCTCCCTTGTCTGTCTCTCCTTGCTAACGCCCTTATTTCTCTCTTCCCTTTTCTCTAGTTTTTCTATTTTCCCTATTATTTCCTTGAAATCCTCTTTTCTTTCTTTTTTTTCTTGTTCCAGTCTCATTTCCCAGTCCTTCTTCTCCGCCTCTCTCTCTTTTTCCTCTCTTTCTCTCGCCTCTTTGCATTCTCTTCTAACTCTTTTCCTTTCTTCACCCTCTTCTTTCAGTTTTCCTTCTATATTTTTTACCTCTTCCTCTATTTTCTTGTTCATATTTTCTTCCAGTCTTCGGTATTTCTGCTCCCAGTTCTCCATCATCTTCTCTCTTTCTTCTTTCTCTTTATCCATTTTTATACTCATCTCTTCCACTTTTGGTAGAATCCTATCAATTGTGTTTTTTAGTGATCCGGCTGTCTCGTCTCCCATTTTCTCTTTTTCCTGCGGCGTTCTTTTTACGTTCCCTCCTTTTGCAAATGCGTATTCTTCTTCTACCTCTTCACCAGTTCTTTCTTTCTTATTCTTCTCCTCTTGTTCCACTGGGCTTGTCTCTGTTCTTTTTAAACCTGACTCTTCTTTACTCTTTAAACTATCCTCTAATTTTCTCTGCTTCAGTGTGTTCCCTATTCTACCTCCTCCCCTTCCTCCTCCTCTTTTCCCTCCTCTTTGTGTCCCTGTGCTTTTTGAAATTCCCGCCTCTTCCACTGATCTTATTATACACGGTTGTGGCGTCCTAAATCCCAGTTCCTCTACTCTTGTTCCCTGTTCCGTTCCGACGATTATCTCCTGTAGCTCGTTGGCCGACAGGTTCATCGTTCCTTTCCCGCTCTTTCTCTTGATATCTCTCTCACTCTCTTTCCTAACCTCACTTCTTTAATATCCCCTTCTCACACCTCTCTCTATCCTGCCTAGTTTTTTCCGTGCATTTTTATGACCTCGTATCATATACCTTTTCCCTTTCTTCTCCTGCTTCTTTCTGCTCTTCTATCCCTCTCTAACCCACTTAACCACTTCCTTTTCCCTCACACTCTGCTGCACACTTCTACTCACCTGTCCACTTCGACAAAACCCTATCGATAGTCGCTTATAATTTTTATAACATTTCGAAAAACTTAAAACTAGACAGAAACTCGACATCCTCCTCCACGAGAAAGGTGTATACAATTCTAATTGTGATACACAGCTTAATTTTCTACATACTTCTCAGGAAAATCTCAATCAATCTTCAAATCTCAATCAAAGTTTCAAAAAAAAGTCGTCATAAACTTAGTCTATATTACATTCTAAACGCTGTGAAATCAAAGAAACTATATATATTTTATAATAGCAAGGGATAAATAAAAAGTATATATGAAAATACAATTTTTTAAGCATAGGTTAGACGCTCTGGCTGCTTTGAAATACGTCCACTTCTGGTCTTAGTTTCTTTGACTTGTACATTAGCATTAGATTTTTGTTTAATTACAGTTTTGATATTCTCTTTGACAGTTTGTCTTTCATCTTTGTTGTTACAATTGAAATTTAATTCAAGCGGATAAAGTCTTTGAATCGGCCTTGTAATTTCGCTGGGTGCTGTTATTAATCGCGCAACGCGTACATTTCCGTCTCTCCCGGTGAAAAGCTGTTTAATTTTTGCCATCGGCCAATCCATGCGTTTCGTATTGTCGTTGCCTATTAAAACTATTTCACCTACTTTCAAATTTTTGCAAACTTTATCTTTGCATTTCTGATGTGATAAAGCGCCTAAATATTCGTTCCTAAATCTTTTCCGCAGGTCGCGTTTTATTTTTTGCCTATAGGAAAATCGCTTGCTTAAGTCTGTACTCTCTACTTTATCTAAGTCAATCACTCCAATTTCTTTCACTTCCTGCAAAAACATTGATGGAGATATCGGTATTGCCTCCTCATAACCCTCTGAAATAAAGGTTAAGGGGCGTGAATTGATCACGGCTTCACAATCTCCTCTGTTTGAAAATTCTCGAAATTTGTATTATTTAGGTAAGCTTCTTTTTTGCGCAATGCTTATTTTTCACATTTTGAAACGCCGCTGCAGTCGACGTCTTTGTGGACCACACGGAAAACTGTCGTCGATAATAAAATTAGACTCGCTTGACACAATATAATTCCAACTTTTTCTTTTTCTTTTAAAGCTCACCCCTTCTCGGGTGAACTCTGCGAGAGTCCCAAGCTCCCAAGTAACTATACGTGCGCGGCTTCGTCACACTTGGCTTTATATCACGGTTCATGTACACACACTCTTGAGCGCATTACGCCGCGTCATGTGTCCTCACAACAATCTCGAATTTGGGCTTGGCATTAGCCCGACGACCGTTACAAGTTAAAATGACTGGTTTTATTTTTCAGTACGTAACTTGCCATGCCCGTTTCATTGTACTTATGGTGTTTGTATGACGTTCCGATACATAAAAAGAAAATTTTAGTTGTTCACAAATAAACAAAATGGAACGGGCATAGCAAATTACGTAGTATAATCTTGAGAGTTGTTCTTCGCTGTTTTACGATTAAATATAATAAACTTGACTTTGGTTGATTTATGTCAGTTCTTGTTTATCTGTTATTTCGTTGCGGAATATATCAAACTCGCCTAACCTTTTACTTTATTAAAAGTTAATATTTTGAGATTTTAGTCCTTTCTAGTAATCTTTAGCACCCTTTGACCATGGTTTTTTTGTAACATTTTTATAACTAAAAAGAAATCGCTGATTGTTCTGATACACTACCCTCGAATGATTTCTACACTTAGATACCAAGAACCATGGAGCGCACCACCTAGACATCGTCATCGGCCACACTGTATACCTAGACACCCTTCTTGAATGATTTTTACAGTTAGACACAAAAAACCACGGAGTGGGCCACCTAGACCTCGTCACCGGCTACTTTGTACAACTAGATACCGTCTTTGAATGATTTCTACACGTAGACACCGAAAACCACGGAGCGCTCCACCAAGATGTCGTCATCGGCCACCCTGTACACCTGGACACCGCGATCAAATGATTTTTACACCCAGACGCTAAAAACCACGCGGCGAACTACCTAGACCCTGTCACCGGCCACCTTTTACACCTGGACACCGCGATCAAATGATTTTTCTCCTAGACACAAAAAATTACGGGGCGAACTACGTAGACCCTGTCACCGGCCACCTTTTACACCTGGACACCGCGATCAAATGATTTTTACACGTAGACACTAAAAATTACTGGGCGAACTACGTAGAACTCGTCACCAGCCGCCTTATACACCTAGACATCTTCCCCGAATGATTTTTACAGCAAGACACAAAAAACTACAGAGCATACTACCTAGACCTCGTCATCAGCTATCCTGTACACCTGGATACCGTCCTCGTATGATTTATTTACCTAAACACCAAAAACCATAGAGCGCACCAGCTAGACGTCGTCATCAGCCACCCTGTACACCTGGACACCGCGACCAAATAATTTTTACACCAAGACACTAAAAACCACGGGGTGAACTACCTAGACGCTGTCACCGGCGACCTTTTACACCTAGACACCGCCCTCGCATGATTTAATCACCTAGACACCAAAAACCATGGAGCACACCACCTAGACGTCGTCATCAGCCACCCTTTACACCTAGACACCGTACTTAAATGATTTTTATACCAAGACACCGAAAACAACCTGAACCTTGTCATTGGCTACCCTGGCAAGCTGGTTACTGTTACTGCTCCAGATCGCAGAGTATTCACCGGCAACCTCTTAATTCTAAATATCGTAATATATTATAATATTTTCTTGAGAAAGCGATTTCCATCTGTATATAGCTGTGCGGCAAACTTCACGGTCCTAACACTTCTTGCGGCTAACTTACCGGTCCTAATACATTTTGGGCTGAAGAAGAAAAACGCGATTTTAGAATTTGTAAATTATACACTCACATATTATGAAAGTAAGTAGCCTTGTCACTAATATTTTTGTTAGAAATCATAGTTTAGCTTAGAAAACATTCTAATAAGCCAAGAAACCTTACCAACAGTAATGATAAGTATTTTTTTTGTATAATGAAAAATCCTAACACCAATATTGTATATGTACAGGGTGTTTCATTTTAATCCGACCACGACAAAAAACCATGGAATAACTAATTTTAACGAAAAATGACCCTAACAAAAGTTGAAGGGGGTAAAGGGGGCCATCGAATGACACAAACACCTATGACCTTGAACTCGATTTTCAAGGACATTTGAGGATAATTGTGATTTTTCTAAATAGGAACCTCTATTTTTGACCTTGGAATCGGATAGAGCGGAAAAAATTACGTCGGAAATGACATTTCAAGTTTGCCTTAGTGACCTTGAGAATGTCAATTCAAGGTCAAATAAGAAGTATTAGCCTAAGATTGTTTTCCTTTCAATTTTTTCGTAGAATTATCATTTTGTTATTGTAATAAACATTAAAAGAATAATTGACTTAAAATGTGATTATGCTTTGCTGACTTCAAAGCCATTTTGTAAGGTTAAAAGTGCAAAAACGCAATATCAAATGTTATGTGAAGTCCATATTTATATCCTAACTTTAGCATTACCCAGGAACAACGACGTGGACGTAATAGGATTGTGTTCCCTTTGGGGTGCTTGATTAGAGTGAGTCCCCTTGCCTCTCACTTTTCAGGGTGCTTAATTAGAGTGAGTCTCCTTACCTCTCACTTTTATTATGTACAGATTTGAACGTAGGTGCCCAAAGACACCACCATTTTTAAAGGATTCTATTCAGTTCTTGGGATGTTTTCGTAAGCGAATTTTTATCCTATATTTAGCGTTACTCAGGAACGACGTGGACACAATTGGCTACTAATTTTCCTCATCGAATTTTGCCTGAATATCTTGTTGAAATAAATAATTTATTTTGTAAAGATGATTTTTCATGTTGAATTTTCCCGCGACTCATTGTTGAAATAGACAATTTTTCTAATAAGAGATCTCTTGAATCCACATTCTTGCTCTTGTGTATAAATCTACTTCTTCAAGAAGTACTGGAAGACGTTCTCTCAGGAACGTAAAAAATTATGGCCAT
>JAZHPH010000121.1:139075-178239 GCA_037356405.1 Nasonia oneida | reverse complement strand
ATGGCCATAATTTTTTACGTTCCTGAGAGAACGTCTTCCAGTACTTCTTGAAGAAGTAGATTTATACACAAGAGCAAGAATGTGGATTCAAGAGATCTCTTATTAGAAAAATTGTCTATTTCAACAATGAGTCGCGGGAAAATTCAACATGAAAAATCATCTTTACAAAATAAATTATTTATTTCAACAAGATATTCAGGCAAAATTCGATGAGGAAAATTAGTAGCCAATTGTGTCCACGTCGTTCCTGAGTAACGCTAAATATAGGATAAAAATTCGCTTACGAAAACATCCCAAGAACTGAATAGAATCCTTTAAAAATGGTGGTGTCTTTGGGCACCTACGTTCAAATCTGTACATAATAAAAGTGAGAGGTAAGGAGACTCACTCTAATTAAGCACCCTGAAAAGTGAGAGGCAAGGGGACTCACTCTAATCAAGCACCCCAAAGGGAACACAATCCTATTACGTCCACGTCGTTGTTCCTGGGTAATGCTAAAGTTAGGATATAAATATGGACTTCACATAACATTTGATATTGCGTTTTTGCACTTTTAACCTTACAAAATGGCTTTGAAGTCAGCAAAGCATAATCACATTTTAAGTCAATTATTCTCTTACTATTTATTACAATAACAAAATGATAATTCAACGAAAAAATTGAAAGGAAAACAATCTTAGGCTGATACTTCTTATTTGACCTTGAATTGACCTTCTCAAGGTCACTAAGGCAAACTTGAAATGTCATTTTCGACGTAATTTTTTCCGCTGCTCCGTATTCCGAGGTCAAAAATAGGGGTTCCCGTTAAAAAAACACAATGACCTTGAAAATCGAGTTCAAGGTCAAAGGTGTTGGTGTCATTAGATGGCCCCTTTTTCCCCCTTCAACTTTTGTCAAGGTCATCTTTCGACATCAGTAAAATAAAACCAGACAAACAGCTGTTTAGCAGATTTTTTGTTATTTGACCTTGAATTGACCTACTCAAGGTCACTAAAGCAAACTTAAAATATCCGTTGCGACGTAATTTTTTCCGCTCTATCCGATGCCAAGGTCAAAAATAGAGGTTCCTATTTAAAAAAATCACAATTACCCTCAAATGACCTTGAAAATCGAGTTCAAGGGCATAGGTGTTTGTGTCATTCGATGACCCCCTTTACCCCCTTCAACTTTTGTTAAGGTCATTTTTCGTTAAAATTAGTTTTTCTATGGTTTTTTGTCGTGGTCGGATTAAAATGAAACACCCTGTATAGAGTAAACTTAGAGAAAGTGCAAAGATGTTTACTCAAAGATAGGTTTACTTTGAATGACAGTTATTATTTACAATCAATAACATGAAGTTGCATGAAAAACAATAGAACTTAAAAAGAACATTAATTGAAATATATTACAACCAATATAGAAGTAAAGAGTGTTACGGGCGCTGCGGTTTCGTCTGCTTTCCAAACTAGCCTTCGTAGCGCTACTGTGCCACTTGGTTGTACATATTCGTTGTTAATCGGAACCGGATTAACATTCTAAGAATTTCAAATGTAATGTCGAGTAAATGTACAGACAAATAACATATACAAAAACGGACATACGAACTCGTGCATATACACATAGATATTTATTATCTGTATCTATAACAATGAGAAACACATGAGACTTAATAATGTTATAATCGAAATGTTTACTAAAATCTCTAAAACTGTGAGAAAAAAAAGAAAAAAGAAAAAAAAGAATATATACTCGCTGATTTTATATCTCTGAACTCTAAATTGATAAAATATAAATTTTAGATCCTTATTTTATAAACCACCAACTCTTAATCAGCATACTTGAAGGGGTCTTAAACACCTTATAGATTATCAAACAAATGCTGCAACTTTTTCTATTTTTCTTATAGGGTATGTAACGCGTTATTAAATACAAGCAGTTCTACATGAACGGAAATTATCGTTGAAGATTTTTGCAATTTTTTTTATTAAGAATGATTGCGATTGTCGAGCAAATTTGGGCTATAAAAAATGGATTTTGGTACCCTATGCGCTGTCGCGCGAGCATGCAAAGGAATAAAATGCTAGGATGCAGTGACATGGAATATCAGGTATTCAATTAAGAACACACAGGATATAGGGCAAACGAGGTACTCTTTATTATCTCCAGCGATAATTTCTTCTACACCTTTTTCTTTCCCCTCGTTCTTTTTGTGGTCCTGTAGGATCTCTGCCAAGATCTTCTTGTGTGCAGCTCGCTCCGAGCATTGATGCGACCGCTTCACGCCTGGGTGGCCGCAGACGTAGCATCTCGGCTCTTCCTCCCTCTTACTGCTCCTTTACTCGCGCTCACTCTTCCTTGTAGCGAGCCTGCGTCAATGTGATATATTATGATGATGTCAATGTAATATATTGTGATGATGTCAATAGCTCGATGCTGCACCTTGCTCACCTCTTTTAAGATGATAACGCCGTCGGCTTTGGCTGTTGCGGCCGATTTGCTTCAGTCCAGCCCTTAGGTCGGTTGGAGTAGTAGGGGCTGCGCGGCTACGGCACCACCGAATATCGACAGTAGATAACGGGTAAATCTGTCGTACCAACGTCTGATGTCCGACGCGGGCAGCCGGAATTTAAATTCGATGCGTGTATGGAATTTAAAAATTTGTTCTTATGTGTATATGTTTTACCGACGTCCCACGCGGCAGCCTGCATTTGATTTCTTACCGATTTGATCCAAGTATTATGATTTATGTATGCAAAATATAAGATTACTTTTTGTTTCTTAAAAAATTATAACTTAATACAAACATTATTCTTAACAATATGAGAAAGTCGTAACCACACTAAGATCTTATGGTTATTTGGATAGCTTTACATAGAGAAAAAGGTGGTGGTGGGGGAAATTTTTTTAAATTAAATAATTTTGTTAACATCTCCACTTATAGGATTATACTTGACAATGCGATCATGTATAATTAAACAATATGCTGTTGTATCAGCGGGTATATTTTCTTTCGTTTCGAACTCGAGACGTACATCCACAGCTGCTTGTTTGAATGATTCATTCTGCTTGGAATAGTCAATAACTATAAGCGGTGGATATGTGATGAATTCTTTCTTGCTTAAAAGAGGATTCATATTTTCATGATAATAAGCACTTTGAAATTGTGCATACATATCATTCAACATTGTAAATTGATTATTATCAATATAAAAATTAAGATTATTGTATGGATAATTCTGAGTTAAGAAAAAGTTTTACATTGCTAATCTTACAATGATCAAAATAACTACAATTTTTACTATTATGTCCTTTTCTAGCAGTTTGAAATGCTAGGATAATAAAGCGTGGTTTTTCCAACTGATTTGATGTTTTGACGATCCATATATGCTGAGTAGTACGTGGAAGTACTGGATATTCATACAATTCCCAAGACCGAAAACTCATAGCAATGGGTATATCTTTTTGAATGTAGTTATAAACTTGTATTTTCCTTTTGTATGATAAAACTACATAAGGCATAAGCCACTCTATACGAGATATGGTTAATTTAAAATCATCATACGTAGCTCTATTTTCAACCCTTATTGCCTCCTGTATTCATATCACTCCTTGATCTTGTGAGAATAAGTTCATGTTTAGCATTCACAATAATTTTTCGATAGTCTTCAGCAAAACCGAAAATCATTGATAGAGGTATATTGATGTCAAAATTTCCATTGTTATCAGTTATTACCCCCTCTTCTGAAACATTAGTCCATCCAGAATTCTCATTATACTTACTCTGACTTGGTGCGAAGGAAACATAACCTTTCATTGTACTAGTTAGGCCGACATTTTTACATCGATCGATTTCAATCGCATTCATTACATATCGCATTTCCTCGAACAGATGACATATAGCATTGTTCACAAACTTGGTATGTTGCAGCGCAATACCATTTGGTTTTGTTAATTTACCACAAATATGAAGTTTTGGAAGGTAGCAAACATAAATCTTGATGTTGAATAGAAATACGAATTTCATCACTATTATTGAACGATGCTGATGTATACGGTTGATGTGCATGAATCTCATAATGAGCAACAGGCTCATCAAAAATGATTGGTGATTGTATATCAAGGACTCCCTCCATTTTTTCAGGTATACAGCAGCAAAGAAAAACACAATTTATTTTTTGCTCCTTTTTACTTTTCTGAATCCGTTTCCTCTTTCTACCTTGAGACCTAGAATCCGTAGAAACTGAATGTTCGGACGTGTTAACTGTTTGACGAATGGTTGTCGACTGACTTTCTGAAGACATACTGGATTATTAATATAATTTTGTTCAGGATTGGTATTGAAAACGATTCCTATTATTAAACCTTCTTCAAATGTAGACGAATTGTTATAACTTCTCCACGTAAATTTACCAAATCACCATCTTGATCTACGATCCGCAATTGTAAGTGATCATTAATTTTAACTGTTATCGGTAAATATATAATTTGTTTTGGAACTTCAATTATTCTGTAACCTGGTGGAACTCGTGAATGGTATGAACTTGATTTTGATTAATGTATGCTCCAGATGTGATATTACACTCTACTCGTAGGGCATTCACTTTTAGAATGGCTACAGGCAAGTCAGAGTTGTGAGTTATATATGGTTTCAACAGTCGTGGAGTGAAACCTAGTAGTCGAGCTATCGAGCCTTTGGAGCGAAAGTCTACTTAATGGCTACATGTAATGACACTTCTCAGTGTATTATTATTAGGTTTAATACTTAGCGTGATATTTTTTAGGCTGAGAATTTCCTGCAGAGTACGTTCAATATCTTCTATTTCATATCTACCAGTTCGTAATTCAATGATTTCTTGTCCAACAAAATTTATTGTTTTTGAAGTCCACATTAGGTATGGAGTTGGAAGTTAGTAATTCAATAAATCCGAGAACGTACATTTTATCTGAATCGAGTTCAATCGGTGGAAAGTATTGAGTTTCCAGAACAGACAAAGTGCCTGACAGGCTCAAAGTTAGCGATTCAATCATTTTGAATGTAAGCAAGATACTGATAGTTTATCGATCTAATCACTTCTTATATAGACGAAAATTGTCTGTGTCACCGAGTTGATTGCATAAAAATTTTAGGCAGAGGTGACCACAAACAAAAGTATCAAATTCTTGATATATTTTATAATTATATTTAACTTTATCAAATTTCAAGTATTTCATAAGATCTTCAGGTGGTTGTAAGTCACAAAAACTGTCGAAGTAGAAAACATTATTGTCATTTTTACGATAAGGTACCCAGTGAGTACCAGCTCCTTTTTTATCATCCAGATTTATAATTGCAGTTTCTCAATAATGACTTTTATTTGCAGGTAAATCATTTCTCATGAAGAATCCTTAAAAATTTGGAATTTTCAATAAGCGCACGTATTTCAGTAAATCATAGTCAGTCAATGGACGATGTGGTAAACGTATTACGTCAACGACGTTTTTTTTTCTTTGCGAACGTTTTCGCTGCATACGTTTTTTCTTACTTTGTTTCAAACAAATGCCATAACCTGTTTTATGAGGTTTTAAGTAAAGTCCCTTTCCGAGTGCTAACATTTCTATTTTTTTTATAATGTCGTTTTTGTTCTTCAATTTGCTGCTTAGCAGCATTTGCCCTAATGATAGCTTGAGTGATACCTGCAGCTGCTCCAGCAAGTGAGCCTACAGCACTCAAACCAGCAAAAATAGGAATTAGAGCTGAAAGAAAACTACCTACGTTAGGCACAGGTAGTATACGTGGAATGTTGATATTTGTTTTTACACCTGCATTTTTTATATGTTTACGCGCTACTATTAAAGCTGATTTGATGGAACTACGTGAATCACTGCTAGGAATAAATGATTTTGCCGTAGACTTGATCACATTTTTCAATGCTAACAATTTTCTTTTCTTTTGCATTGTTCTTCTCTTTCCACTGAGTCCCATACCTAACTTTGATTTTACTTTCATGATGTTTGAAACAGCAAAAGCAGCTGCCTTTTTACGTAAATTAGCGTCAGTAGAGTTCACTCGTTGCCACGCTTTTTCCGCTAAAACTCTATCAGCAACGTTTCTTGCCTGAATATTGTTTTTATTAGGATTCTCTGAGTAAGCTATATCATGTTCTTTACATGCAGCGTCTAGAGGATTTATTCCATGATCTCCACGTGCTAACCTCTTAGACAGTTTCGTGCCTGGACCACAGTACTGATAACCAGGCAAATGTAATTCTATAAATAGCTTATTTATTAAGTTATTTACAAAACCCGATCCGTTATGGGTGATCATCACTTTCGAAAAGTTTTCTGTAAACTGACGTAAAAACTATAAATCCATGCTTTTATACTTATATCCAGTCAGTTGGAATGGATCTTTAAAACAAGATAGGTCTACAAGAACAATCACTAAAATTACCGGTGATCAATTTTGACACACTCACTGAATCAAATCCTAAACGATATCAACGACATGGAAATGGACCATCTAATTTCGGAAAAACAAATGCTTTATTATCTCTCATAATACACCCGAATGGTCTCAAATTTGAAAATATATACGTATATTCAAAGTCTCTAAATCAGTCAACATATAAATTTCTCGAAAAGCTTATTGAACCACTAGAAGGTATACAATACTTACCTTTTGGCGAGCACGACCTTGTTGTATCACCTGATGAAGCTCGAGCTAATTCTATATTTGTCTTTGACAATATAGCATGTGAAAAACAAGATAATGTCAAAGCATTCTGCATTGGGCAGACATACAAATGTTGACTGTTCCTACTTATGTCAATCGTATGCACAAGTACCAAAACATTTAGTTCGTGATAACGTTAATTTAATAATACTTTTTCGACAAGATGATATGAATTTTAAACACACACACACACACACATATATATATATATATATATATATATATATATATATATATATATATATATATATATATATATATATATATATATATAATGATCATGTGAATACAGACATGTCATATCAAAGATTTAAAGATTTGTGTTCGTCATCTTGGACTAACAATCACGGCTTTCTTGTAATTGACTAAGATTCAAAAATTAATGATGGCCGTTACAGAAAAGGTTTCGACAAATTTATAATAAATATACAACGCACGGAATAACTTTAGTATTCGACTGTGAGACTTGAAAGAAATTAGCCATATTGTGACAAGATGGCTAATTTTAATCAGCAGATTGCTGTGCTGCAAGATGTAGAGAAGGCTCGTAATGCTATAAAACGTAAACACACTTTATTGAAAAGTCAGAAAATAGATTTTGAGAAAGCAGTAAATGATTCTGTTAAGCCTATTGTTGATCCACTGGAAAAGTTGATACATGTGACTGAGACAACTAATCACATGAAAAAGAAAAGTGAACCTAAAGTAGAAACTGGGAGAAAGAAAAAATTAAAAATAGAAAAAGTGGAGAAAAAAGATGATATTGCAGAAGATAGTGAAGGTGATACTAAGTTTGAGTCAGCTTTAAGTGAGTCCGAAGAAGAAGATATTGAAGAGACTATTAAAAAGAGAAAAAAATGAGATAGAAGACGAGTACATAGACTTATTGTTAAATGGTCAAATGCAAACTTTAGATACAGTATATGGTGTACGAAGAATGCGTTACGATAAACTCAAAGTCGGTGATAGTTTTATAGATTTTAATGATAATTTCATTACAATTGGTCGAAAAAAGTATAAAAAGTCCTGGTCTCATTCAATCGTTGTTCATGAAAAATCCAGATCAAAGTTTAATTACGGCTGAGGATATGAAAGATTATGATGAAATTTTAAATGATATCAACGCACATAGAAAATATTATCTTCCACATGAAGCTATCCGTGTGCAAGACAGTAAAAAGTATACTAACTACATAAGCAAGTCTATGAAGGAAGCCAAGCTTTAAAAAGGTAAAGGCTTATCATCCATATCGTATAAAGTTGCTCGTAAAAACGCATATATGGACTACATTTATTGGAATGATCCAAATAAGCTTGTTGATCGTTTAAGATTGCTTACTGCTGAAACAGCAGCTGGAAATTAGAGTCATATAAATAAAATACAATCCATTATCGAAGAACTCCGTGAAGCTGAATACATTTATTAATGCGTAGAGTAGAATTATCACTCAGTATCAAAATGAGTATCGATGTATTCGGACAACTGATCCGTACTGACCCAGTTCGCGGTCCACTAGGTCAGGGTTTCAAGCTTACTGCAGACGGACAATTTGATTTGGAAACTCATAAATTAAACGATAAAAAGTAAGATAGAATTGGGAATGATGTATTTGAAATAAAAAAATCAATCATCGAGTTATATGATAAAATAAAAGTGATTGAATTTTTTATCAATTAAAACCTTTCTACTACTACCAGTACTACTACTCGTGCACATTTTATGTAAATAAAAATGAAAGAATCGTTACTGGAAGAAATCCATAAACCTGCAAGGCGTAACTATCCTCGTCGCTCATTTAAAATAAAAGATATCGATGAAACATGGCAAGCAGATCTCGTTGAAATGATACCGTACGCAAATGAAAATAAAGGCTTCAAGTATATGCTCACTGTTACAGATATTTTTTCCAAATTTGCATGGACTGTGCCAATAAAGCAAAAAAGTGGAAAATATGTAAATAAAGCTATGAAGTCGATTCTAGTAAAAAATAGAGTACCACGAAATTTGCAGACAGATAGTGGTAAAGAATTTTACAATAAGGAATTTCAACAATTAATGAAAAACCGCTGCCAATTCATTGGCACGTAGCTTCCTCCAACTAATAAGTCCAATAAATAAAATATTGTTTTAATATATCTATATATCTGCTTGCTAATGTATGAGGCGATTTTTGATACACAATTTACTAAAAGTTTTGGATAGTTCATTGTCCAAAAGTTTGCAGACCCCTCTGTTTTCTTATTATAGAATACGAACACTGTCGTCAATTTTTTTTCACAGAAATTCACGCATGTCTACATGTGTTCCTAACCAACCTAACCATCAAAACAGCAGGTTATTCATTAGATAGGTCGCTCGCGCAATTTTCAAGAAAACGATTTTTACATTTTAGCTCTTTAGTTGAAAACCGCTTCATGGAATCGTTTAAAATTTTAACAGCAGATAGCTTTTTTTATAGTGAAGCACCAAATAAAATGTTGAAGCATTTGACTGCATTGTTTTAGAGATATAAGAAATCAAAACATTTTCAAAAAAAATTGACACCTTGATATCTTACGAACCATAGGGGTTTGAAAGCTGTGCAATAAGCTTAGCCAAAACACATAAAATATCTACTTTTTCCCGAAATCTCAAGTACAATAAGGCCTTTTTGCGTCCGTAATCGAGGCACAAAAAACTCATTTTTTTCAGTTTTTCGCGAGGTTATGACGTTTAGTTTCGGCACATCGGAGGAAGGCGAGCAAAGCGAGGATAAATCAATAATCAAAGCACCTACACCCAACTATACCACGCTCCCTGAGCTCAATCATTTATTTAATCAACACCTCGGCACATCGAAGGAAGGCTAGCGAAGCGAGTATAAATCAAAAACCAATGTGTTTAAACCCAGCTACCCCATGCTCTCCGAGATCAGTAATTTATTTATAACAACACCTCGGCACATCGGAGGAAGGCGAGCAAAGCGAATATAAAATCTAAAATCAAAGCGCTTAAACCCAGCTACCCCATGCTCACCGAGATCAGTAATTTATTTATAAAAACTCCTCGGCACATCGAAGGAAGGCGAGCGACGCGAGTATAAATCAATATTGCAAGTGGTTTTAATAGACATTCGCAATCAGCATAAATTGTAAATGGATCTTTTTCTTTAAAACCATAGTTTTTAAACTCTACGTAGTCTCTGCCCTCTGTAGGGAGTTTAACTTTACAATCGTTTAGGAGTTTACAGTGTTCTTCATGCATTGCTAAATTTTTTTCACTAAAGAAAAAATTCAAGCATCGGTGCATATAAACCTCTTCTTCTTTCTACGTGCAAGATTATCACTTACTAAGCGTGATAGATTTTTTATGTACACAAAGTGAGATATGTTCTCTTCCAAAGAGTCAGTCTCCACTTCAGTGAGTAAAAGAAGATTTACATGGTTTTCTTTTTTCTCTGATGTCAGATACAGAGGTACAATACTCTTCTCATCAAGTCCAAAAACATTTACTGAAATTCCATTGTTTTGCTTCTCAAACTTTGGAATTTTTTTCACTGAAACTGGAAATTCAATTCCACTCATATTAAGTTGCTCTTCGTATGGAAAATAATTTGTCACCCGATTTGGATGTTTTTTTTTTAACAGGGTGTAAGGCAGATAGAATTGCCCATTTGAAGCATTGATTATCAGAATTTTTAACATTTATGCATGCTTCTTTTTTAACCAAAAATTTTGGCAGAGGTATATACGAGCTACCAGTACGTATTGGATTAAATACATTCATGTTAATTTGTATATTGACAATTGAATGCAAAGTCTAACCAGAATCTTGCTCTTCAAACTCCTCTATGTTAGTGAGAAGAGGTTCCATGATGTGATCAATAAACCACTGTTTAACTATAGATGCTGCAAAAATTTCTGTATTTTTTGTATTGAAATGTTTTGTTTCAATACATTCTTCCTCTCCATCACCATCCACATTTTTTTTTTAAATTACATGATAAGACTGAATTAATTTTTAGTGGCTTATCATTGTTCTTAAAAAAACTTTTTATTCGCCTAATGAATAAAACTGAGGCATCTTGTAAAAAGTTCTTTACATCAATATGCTGAATATTAGCTACTATACTGGTACGCATCCTATTATTAAATGCACTATCTACATCGTCAGTATGTCTAGAAAATAAAAGCTCTTCAGCTTCCTCCAGATGATGCACTAATGATCGACAATTATCTAAAAGAATAGCCATGTCTCTTGCTTGTTAACAACTAAAAAATTAAGTCAGCTTCTAAAAATATATAATCTGGCAAAAGATAAAACCATCATGAACGGATGAGATACGCCTACCATGTAGAACCGCATGGCGTTCGCGTTGATTCCAATCGACATTGGGCCATTTTTAACAAGCCACTGCGCCATTTGCGTCTCGTTGCTTGTAATGTTCAGCCCAGACACGATGTTGACTTTAACTTTGTTTTTGTTGAAGTGACATTTCTCGTCTTCCGCGTCGTAGGGATAGTCGGATTCCAGTTCCAAGCCTCCCAACTCTTCGATGGCTCGGTAAGCCGTGTCGGGGAGTCCTCCGTTGCAGCCACTATCCAGTTTATCACAGTCTACTAATTCTTGCTCCGAAAGCGACAGCAATTCTCCGTGTTTGATAGCATACTGGCCCTCGATGTTGCCGGTTACCGAGAAAGCCCAACAGGAGCCACAGGAACCCTGATCCTTCACCGGTGTCACGACGTTGTGATGCCTCCAGTCGTAGTCGAAAGGGAGCTCGATGTCCGGAATCGTAGCCATCGGCATGGGTATGTCGTTTTCTGACTTCAAGGTCGGCTTCAGACCTAAATGTCTAGCCTTGAATTCGGCTTTGGTGAGGTCTGTGAATTGCGTGACACCGTAACGCCCGGTTCCCTGCTCGTTCCTTTGCAGTTCTTCGATTAGGTTCAGGTTGTCCTTGCGCGCTAGGATCGACGCGCCTGCGCTCTGAGAAAGAGTGGACATATACTTATTGTGTTCTGATTTATTGTTTAAAAACCAATTACATACTAATAATACTAATACTACTAACTATACCAATTTGGTATTTGATTGATTTTAATTCTGTTTTCTAATCTGGTATTAATGCATTAAACCAATATGATCAATTAAATCCTATTAAGACCAATTATCAAATTTGATTCTAATGGGACGTGATAAAATTTATCTTATTTAAAAAATAGCAAATATTATTATAATAAAACCGATTAAACTTTATAATTGGTCTCAATAGGTCTTTATCAGTTGTATTACTTTTAATGCATTAATACTCGATTAGGAAACCAGATTAAAACCAATCACATGCTAAACTGGTTATAAAACATCTAATTAAGACTATAAAAATATAAAAATATAATGCAACAACTTAATATCTAATCAGTCCTACTCACAATGAAACATATAATTAAATAAAACTATAAAAATATAAAATTACAACCTTAATAATTTTACGTATCCTTAATCGCTATTATCCAAATCTAAAATATAAGGTACGCTTTTAATCTTATTCCTACTTTTTTTATGGTTCAGTGGTGGTGGTGGACATATCATAGGCAAAATGGTCGAAATCCAGCATAGGTGTTGTTGGGGTTGATGGTGTTGAAGATCGAGCGGGTGATATTGGAGGAATGTAAATTTTTGGTATAGGTGAGGATATTAGTTGAGGAGATAATACACTTGAAGGGCTTAATAGTAATGGGAAGAGGGGTGCGGGAATATTTTTAACAAAATCTATAATGGGCTAAACGTTTGACCTATATCTTTCAATAACTATTGTAGGTGCTGGAATAGGGGGAGGAGGGAGGGTGTTTAAATTAGAAGGATTATCTATTACATGGATTAATAAAGGTAAATCTCTACGGACGGGGATTATTATAGGACGAGGCAGTTGTCGCACGTTGTCGTTCGCTGGCGATGGCAATAGAGCTGTTATTATTTCCTACAACAAATTTTAATAATGAATATTTTTAATTAATGTTAGAGAGAGAGAGAGAGAGAGAGAGAGAGAGAGAGAGAGAGAGAGAGAGAGAGTGAGAGAGATTAGATTAGATTAGTTTTATTTTGCGTACATTATATTGTACGAGTGTAAGTTTACAGCATTACAAGTGAGAAAAGAAAAAAAAAATAATAGATAATAGATTGAGGCATGTTTAGGGTATGTATAGTGAGAGAGTGGGGCGATAATGAAGGTGGAATGAGCGAGAAAGTAGGTGTGTGCGTCTGCGTGGACTGTGTACGTATAGTTATGTGTTTTCGAGTTGAAAAAAGTGATCTTTAGCAAGTTTTTTGAAAGCGACGGTGGATGAAGTGTTTCTGATGTGTGATGGCAGGTTATTCCATAAGTATGAAGCGCTGATATGGAACGAGTTCCTCAGCGCCTCCGTCGCGAAAGCAGGAATTTCCAGAGGTGTCACCCCTAATGAAAAAAATCAGATGAAAATCAACTGATAATCAGTTGATAATCATGCCAAAACGTCAGCTGATTATCAGGTGATTTCAGCTCAATATTTTTATTAAAGCTGATAGTTATAAATATGCGTTTATATGAGATAAAATGTTAATGATAATCAGAGGATAATCAGGTGATAATCATTCAAAATTTCTAACCTTTAATAATATTTTTATTATATTTATTATAAGTTGTTTAAAATAAGTAAAATTTATAAATTTCACATAATGAGGGTCAGTACTGGTGTTAGCATCAGGATGATAACGCGAAAACTCTGGCTGTGAGCTCCAATATTTTTGTTTTTCAATAATTTAAATTAAATAAAATTTTTTTAAGTGTTAAAAAATAAAAATTTTGGAGCTTATTTTAAACAACATATAATACATATATTAAAGAATACAAATTTGTTGATGATTATCACCTGATAATCAGCTGATTATCATTAACATTTTATCTCACATAAACGCATATTTATAACTATCAGCTTAATTAAAAATACTGAGCTGAAATCACCTGATAATCAGCTGACGTTTTGGCATGATTATCAGCTGATTATCAGCTGATTATTAGTTGATTGTCATCTGATTTTTATTAGTAGGGACCTCGCCCCACACAGGCCGGAGTGTGACGCGGAAGTCAAAAAAGGCCAACATAAAGATACTGTGGTAATAAATTGTATGAACAAGGAAAGTATTAATACACTAGAAAAAACTTTGACCAGTAAACTGGCTAGCAAGGACTACAAAATAGAAAAAGAACATATAAGCCAACAATGAAAGTGATTGATATAGACAAAGTTTATAGTAATGATAGTGAGTGAACAAGACATCAATCAAAGAAATTTTAGTGATTTTGAAGAAAAATGCAAAATATTACACATGTATGAAAACGTGAAAACTAAAACTATGAGTGCAATAATAGAGGTTACACCAGCAATCTATAAACGTATAAAGGAAAATAAAAACAGACTTTTCATTGGGTATACAAACTGTAGAGTTTTTGATATTATAAATAAAAATCCATGTTACAGTTGTGCAAGATTTGGGCATAGTGGCTAAAACTGTAAGAATGCGGTCACGTGTTACAAATGCGCGGGAGACCACTCAGCTGTGCAGTACAATAGTGAAACTATTAAATGCCCTAACTGTGATTTTAGTAATAAAAAATATAAGACAAATTACATTACTAAGCATAGTGCAATAGATAGTGATAATTGTGGAGTTCTGAAAGTCAAAATAAAAAAATTTATTGAAATGACAGACTACCCAATACAGCCTACTTACCAAAGATACTTCGGTAAAATACTTCAGTCAATTGAAGACTTAGAAATCGCCGCGAGGCCACCGGTAAACGCTGCAGTCGCGCAAAATAGTCATCTCCTGCCCGCACCACCTGTTCTGGGATCGTCGGAGTTCGCGAACATGCCGAAGTGTCATACCCCGAAATTTTCCGGAAAAGCCGAGGAATGGGAGACCTTCAAGGAGCAATTTTCTTCGATGGTGAAAAACAAGGTCAATTTACCGGATGCCATAAAGATGCAATATTTAGTAGACTCGGTTGAAGGGCCTGCAGCGCTCAGAGTAAGGGGTCTTCCGTTGACGGGTGCTAGTTTTGACTTGGCTTGGCAAAAGTTGATGCGCAGGTACGATAACCCTACGAGACGCATGCATACGTATATGGAATTGCTGATCGATATAAAACCGGTTAAGCGGAAATCATCCGGAGAGTTGATCGAGTTACTGGATAAGGCGGAAGCCGCGCTTAAAACTTTCAAGGATGTCGGTTGCCCGTGCGAGCACTGGGACAGTTGGCTTATCCATATGGTCGAGCGCAAGTTGGATAATGATACACGAGAAGGTTGGCGTATTTCGCAAGAGTCGGTGGTAGGTTTTTCGACATTTTCAGCTCTCGCAAATTTTCTCGAGACGCGTGCGTCATCGCTTGATCAGGATGCAGATGGTGGTGCGGAGTCGCCTAACAAACAGTCTAGTCAGAAGGGAAATGGTTCGAATCGTTCGTCTCGGCGCGAGTCAGTCTCAGCCAACGCAACTAACACGTCGTCTGGTAAGGGCAATCGCAATGCCTTTGTAAAATGTAGCCTATGTAAGGGTCCTCATCAGCTTCAAGCGTGTCCAAGATTCACTGGTATGTCGGCTTCCGCTCGTTTTGAACATTGTAAAAAAGAGAGATTGTGACTCAATTATTTGAAATCTGGACATTTTTTGGCTGATTACACCTCTCAGAGTCGTTGCGCCATTTGTAAGGGCACACACCAGACGAAGATTCACTCGGATCGATGACATGGAGGAGAGGCTGCGGATTCTTCAAATGCGACAGGTCAGAAGGGTTCTTCTGGCGCGCCTGGCAGGTCAAGTATGCTGGGGTATCAGCGAGTACTACAGTGGTGGGTAGGACCCGGTTGATGACCACAGCCAAGGTCTTACTTCAATCCGTAGATGGTAATTCGATGTACGCTAGATGCTTGATTGATCCGTATGCAGAGGTCTCTTTTGTCACTAACAGAGTTGTGCAATGTCTGTCCGCAAAAATTAAGCCCGTGTCTGTATCTGTGGTTGGTGTCGGTGCAGGTCCTTCAGCGGTGTCAAAGGGTGAAGTTTTTCTTCAATTAAAATCCAGGTTGAACTCAGAATTTTGTTTGGAGTTTTCGGCATTGGTGTTAAGAGAGGTAACGGGATTTTTGCCGCGAGAGGAGGTTGAAGTGTCCAATTGGGATCACATCAGGGGCTTGCAGCTTGCTGATCCAGATTTTGATCGCTCAAAGCGCATAGACTGCGTGCTCAGCGCAGAGGTGTAGGCTGCTATCATTCGGCCAGGGCTCAGAGTTGGTGCAGCTGATACTCCTGTTGCTCAGGAGACCGTTTTTGGTTGGATTTTGACGGGTATGGCGTCTTCTACGCTTTCGTTGCTGCGGCGTATATGGTGATTCCAGGACAAAGATCGGCGTTGATTATGTCCAAAACGAAAGTTGCTCCTATTAAAACTGAAAGTCTGCCTAGATTGGAGTCGTGTGGCTCGGTGCTGTTGGTTAGATTGTTGAAGCACCTATTAGATGGAATTTTATTGAAGCCTGTTTCAGTGCATTGCTGGACTGATTCCAAAGTAGTTTTAGATTGGTTAAAGGGCCACCCATCGAGATGGCAGACGTTCGTGGTTAACAGAGTCAGTGAGGTGATCACTACTCTGCCTCGGGTGCAATGGCGTCATGTTAAGTCGGAAGACATTCCAGCCGATTGCGCGACTCGAGGTTTTTCGTCGGAGCAGCTTCAGCAGTCTTCCCTGTGGTGGGAAGGACCTGAATGGATCAGGAATGATTGGAGGAAGGTAACTGACAGATGGCAGGTAGATGTTTCCTTAGACGTAGTGAATGCACAGGTCTCTGTTGAGAAGAAGGTCTCTGAAAATCGGGAATCGCAGGCGCTGGCTTACTTGGAGAAGTTTTCGAGTTTCCCGAAGATGTTGCGAATTTTGGCTTGTGTTTACAGATGGCGTTCGAATGCAAGCAAACCCAGAGGAAATCGCTGCACTGGACATTTTACTGCTGAGGAGATGGAGGCTGCTCTCGGTTATGCTACTCTCGGTTATGAGAAACCATTTCTGGCAGCGATGGCGACTGGACGTATTACATCATGTACAGCAGAGAAACAAATGGCTGACTCCTGGACGACAGATGGTCATCGGCGACTTGGTGCTTCTGAAGGACGAGCTCTGCCCTCCATCCAAGTGGCCACTGGGTCGAATTACAGCGGTACATCCAGGGAAAGATGGTTTAGTTCGAGTTGTTACCATCCGTACTGCCAATTCCGAGTTCCAGCGACCTGTTGTGAAGGTCATCTTTCTGCCCCTAGACGAGAATGCGCCGAGGGCAGTCTCCAGTATTCAACCAGAGTCTAGTCAAGATTGAAGAGTTTCCAGTCGTCATCAATCGAAGAGTTTTTACACACAACACCTACACTGTAACCTCATTTAGCTCGTGAATAGAAAGCATTCTGGTCGACTGTTTTAAATGTAGATTCATTTGAGTCAAGTTTTTATTTTTTGTTCATTAGTACTAGCTTTGCTAGAAATTTTGCATTAGATTATTCAAGTATATAGGCGAATTTAACCTTGTATTAAATTTTATTGTAATGTTGTTAAACTTAAGCATTGTAAACTTGTTGTTGATCGACTGTACGTTAAGGAATTGATTCCAAAGAAATTTTAGTGAGAACAATTCGATCGGTAGAGTCATGATAGGGACTAGCTTCTCTCGAAGTAGGCTTTCCTATCTTTAACTAATGTTAGTTGTTGATTACCGGTCTCTTTGTTGCTGCGAGACAGCAAGAGGGGCGGTATGTTCGAAAATTAGACAGTTACGCCGAGAGAGAGAGAGAGAGCTAGAAGGTTCGAGAAGCGAGCCGTTGTCGCGAATTCGAATGTATTTGCCTGCTCACACGGCATCGATTAGGGGGTTGCCATGTCAAAACGCGCTCGCTCCTACTCTCTCTCTCTCTCTCCGCCTGTTGCGCGAGCGGTCTTCTGCCGCTCTCGCTGATTGTATAGTCAGTACGTATTGCCGAATCACTGTGAGCGCTCGTACTTGCCTCACAGTGTCGTCCGTAAACAATATCGTTTGTTCACGCGTCGGTACTTTAATACTTTAACTTTCACTTCTTTTCCTTAGATTTAAACACTTGTAAATACTCTCTATATTCAATAAAGGTCAATGCCTTTTTTTACGGTTATCAGTTCACATTAAATGTCGATAGTTTTGTTTATTGCCAACTAGTCCATCAAGATCCACAAGTCTCTTCCTATTTCGCGAGACTATAATTAATGATAGTAGAATAAATAAATCAGATGGAGTAGCTATTTATATAAGTGATAACTTAATTGAAACAACATAAGTCATTCAAATAAATAGTCTTAAGATAATCAACTCTACAATTACTCTAACAAACAATCAAGAAATCATGTTGTCAATTTATAGATCACATGATATTCACAAGACACAATTCTTATTAAACATCAAAAACCTTATAAAACTAAACAAAAAATTAAAAAATAACTTAATAATTGGAGATTTTAATTGTGGCATTTTAAATCAAGATATCATAGACCAGGAATTTTTGCAAATACTTCTAGAGAACGGGTACTGCCCGGGCATAAACAGCATAACAAGACCATCAACTACAAATATAAATAAGGGTTCTTGCATAGATAATTTTTTTATTAAACTAAATAGGATAAAATACAAAACTTTCACACTTAATGTACCTTTCAATGATCATTACCCAATAATGGTATCATTGAAGGTATCAAAAATCATTCTAGTCATAAGGACTATAATAAGCTAAATTATAACAAGCTAAGGAAAGTTGCAGGAAGTGTAAATTGGTCCGACATATTATTAATGCCTGATCCAAATCTAGCTTTAAATGAACTAATCGCAAAAATCGAAACCTGCACAAAGAAAGCACAATATAAAGTTAAGAATAATAAACATAACAAGATGAAGCAAAGAAAAGATTGGATAACTCCAGCAATAATAAATTCGTGCAATAAAAAAGAGGAATTGTATAAGAGATGGAAAAGTGATCCAATAATACACCAAAAAATGAAGAGTATTATAATTATATAAAAATACTCAACAGTATCATATTTAAAGCAAAAGAAGAGTTTGACAAAAACCAGATTGAAGCGAATATGTACAATCAAAGAAACACGTGGAAATTAATTAACCATAAAATGGGTAAAAATCCTAAAAAATGCAATAACATTAATAATATTGTAAATGAAAATAAAAAAATCACTGACGCAAATGAGATGGCTGAAAATATGAATAACTTCTTTCGTGATGTAGGTAAGAAATTACAATCCAAAATAATTAAACCTAAGAATGAGAGTATAAAGATGCCAAACATAAACAACAAAAGTAGTTTTATACACCCAACGAATTGTACAGAAATATATGAAATAATTACTCATATGAAAAATAAAAATGGTGGAATTGATGGCATCAATACTCGGACTTTAAAATCCATTCATGAGTATAATTGTGAACCTTTGGTCCACATAATAAATCTAAGTTTAGAAAAGGCAATATGGCCAGAAGCTTTAAAATCTGCAGAAATTATCCCTTTACACAAAGCCAAAGAGAAGTATCTTATAAACAACTACAAACCAATTTCACTAATTTCCTATATTGCCAAAATTTTCGAAAAATTATTATATAAACGAATATTAAACTTCTTTGATGAGTGCAACCTGTTTTCAGACAAACAATTTGGTTTTAGGAAAAACAAAAGTACCAAAGATGCTCTCTACCATATAACGAATCAAATTTATAATCAGCTCGACATAAGCAGTCCTATTGCAATCACTTTCCTGGATTTTGCCAAGGCATTTGATACGGTTGACCACCAAATTCTTCTTGACAAGCTGTATAACTACGGAATTATAGGAATTAGTCATGAACTTATAAAGAACTATTTAAGCAGCAGAAAACAAAGGGTAAAAGTAAACAACAAAGTAAGCCATTTCAATACTCTAAGCATGGGAGTACCCCAAGGAACTATTCTTGGACCACTACTCTTTATTATATACATAAATGATCTCCTAAACACAATGCCAAACAACTCAATTTTATCCTTTGCTGATGACACTGCAGTTATAACAGCAGCCAAAGACTGGCAAGAGGTTGATATAAAAATGAATAATCGCCTAGACAAAATAGCCAACTGATTGGCATTAAATAAGTTATCGCTAAATACAAAAAAATACTGTATACATAGAATTTGGAAATACCTCTACTAGTAGTCCAAAGAATCTAAACATAAATATACATGGAAAACAAATAAAACGAGTTGATAACGCTAAATATCTCGGAGTCATCTTCGACAGCAACATGAAATGAGATATTCATATTAGTTACATTTACAACAAAACTAAATATCTAACTTTTCTATCTTACAAACTATCAAGAATTATGTCTACAGAAAATTAAAAAATGCTATATTATGCACTATTTCACAGCATCTCCTCTTATGGCATAATAGCCTGGGGAGGTGTATACTCAAGTACAATTAGATGCCTTCAAAGTCTACAGAATAAACTATTTAAAATAGTAAACAAGAATAATTTCATAGTTAATAATCACCCACTAAATTTGGAACAAATATTTACATACGAAGCACTAATATATCATTATATGGAACTACAGGATAATTATTTAAATTCAGATAAAATCACAAGGCACAAAAGTATACAAATTCCCAAACGTCGCAGAAAAATAAGCATAAAAAATAGCTATATAAGAGCTTTAACAATTTTTAATAAATTACCAAAAGAACTTAAGGAGTTAACAAGCAACAACAGCAGAAAGATTAGAATCAAAAAATGGATCAAAGACAATTGTTAAACATCAACAAGAGAAGATGATGAAGAGAATTGTACTCAGCGGAACTACTGCAAAATTTGTAGCTTTAGCTTTTATTTTATTTTGTTTTATCTAGTTTATTAAGTAATTATTATTGTATTCCAGACCGGCGAACAGGAAATTTTTTCTCTGCTGGATTACTTTTATATAATGTTTATATGTATAAACGATATATATCTTTGTACTTACTCTGGAAATAAATAAATAAATAAATAAATACCGACCAAGTGGTAGGCTGGGGGACCGTAGACGAAAGGGGGCTCGGTCTGCTGGAGCTGGAGGAGTCCTTGGAGGCCGTGCTGGAGAGCCCGACGACGCTTCCGACGAGCTGGCCGGTCAGTCCGGAGACAAAGGCTCTGGAGCCGCCGAGGCCACTTCCACTCGCTCCTCCGCCATAGCCACCGTAGCCGCCGCCGTAGCGGTCTCTCTTGATCCTCTCCTGCATGTAGGACTGCACGCGCTCGTCCTGCATGATCTTGTCCAGCGCTTCCATCCTCGCTGGGGTCAGCTGGACGGGCTGGTCCCGCTTGTCCCAGACGTTTTTCAGCTCCGCGCCAAAGGAGTCGCTGAAGATACGTTATTCTCCTTGGCAGCTTTGGCCTGACTGCTCTCAGTCTTGTCCTTGCTCTGGAGCTGGGCGGCCGCTGCGCGCGAAAGCTCGCTGCTCTGCTGCTGCTCGGCTGCGGCGGTCATTGTCGCCGTCAAGGCGAGAACGAGCAGCACCGGTAACTGGGGAGTGCAAAAATAGAGAATTTCATGACCCAAGGACGAAGCTACTCGCGAGAAAGTGCGTATGTCAGAAAAAAAAGAAACGGAAGGGAAAATCCAGGACGGCTGCCAAGAGAGTAAAAGACTAAAATGTGTCTAGTAGTCTTCAGCTATAAGTTCACATCATCCCCAAAACGACCCTTCCTTAGGTGTTGGGGTGGACCGGAAGTTGACCGGAAGGCGACCAAAAATAACCGGCGATAAATCGGAAATATGCCAAAAATAAACAGGAAATGACCAGAATGATGCATATTCGCTGAAGTACTCCTAAGGGGTGGATCGAAAATTAAACAATGAATGATTAATAAAAATTTTGGAAAGTATTATTTATAAATTGTAAATAATATTGAAGCCTTATATCCACAAAAACCGGATACTTCAGGGGGTCTGAGTAAACAAAATTGAAATTAGAGGGCACACCTATCAGATCAACTTTTTTGAGTTTCTTAGGCTACCCAGAACCCAAGAAACCTTGGGTTCTCGCGTTTTTGGAATACTTATTTTTTTGCCGAGCACTTTAAATGCTCTTATGGGAATTCAACATGGGGAAAATAAACGAAAATTAGCCACGGTATAAAAATGTGTATTACTAAGATCAAAGTATTAGAAAAGAGCTTTAATTTGAGGGCTAGTGAGTTAAAGGTGGTTGCCTGGATAAAAAGGCTTGAAAATAGCAAAAAATCGTGAAAATTTCGATTTTTTACAAAAATCAGCAATTTTTCCCATTTTTTAAATTCTTACAACTATTGATTTGAGCAGTCAATTTAAACCATCCGGCCTTCAAATTAAAGCTCTTTTCTACTACATTTGCTTTTAAAATTTGGATTAATATTTTACTAGTGTTCATAGCTATATATATGGCAATGAGAAAAATAAACAATAGCCATAATTGATGGGCATACATTGTAACGAGTTGAGCACCACAGCCAACTCCGGCGTACCGCTGCGCCGCGACGAAACCGCGTAGAGTCGCGTGCGCGACAATAAACACGTGGAAATTCGGCAATAGGTGCGAAAGTGATCGCTAGTGCTGTGCCGTGTCGAGCGATTTAACGTGTACTTGTTTGTGTGTGATTGTGACGCGGAGTTAGGAGATACCAGCCTTAGCCCAGCGGTCCAGGGTGGTACGGAATCTGGTGACCTGTCCAGGATTGCGAGCGTCTTCGACGAAGGAATGAAGGTTTGTGTGGCGCGCAGTGCATGAGAGGGAGTGATTGTGCGAGTGGAGATTATCCATGCGAGGCTGATTCGGCGCGCGCGACCTTCACGTCGATACACACGTGCGAGCGCAAATATTCTGGCGTCGCGACGAGTCGCAAAGTTGTTGGCGACTCGCGTATTATAATTTAATCATTGTAAAATCACGTTTATTTCGCGACTAGAAAATATAACCATAGTCTTTTGATTTTACGTGATTTGTCGTCATTTCGAAACCTCGCTCGTTTATCTCCGATCCTTGTTCCTTCCTGCGAATACCGCCGCCTCCGCGGGCGTTATTTATTAGTAATTATTTAACGCAGTTGAGCAGCCGAGCACGCGCCAGGCGGCGCGTGGACCCAGCAAATAGAAGCAGCTGAAACAGTTGCATGCAACGGTGGTGTTTCGCGGGTGGAGAGGAATCCTCCGCCGCATCGAGGGAGCGCGATCCAGTTGTTGAATAATTATTCGCTGCTCGAATCCACACCCCGTTACAACATATAGCTGATCAAACAATTAAAACGTTTATCTAAATTTTGAAAGCAAAAGTAGAAGAAAAGAGCTTTAATTTAAGGGCTACATAGTTAAAATTGACTGTTCGAATCAAAAGTTGTAAAGATTTCAAAACTGGAAAATATCGCTGATTTTCGTAAAACTTTTTACCCAGGCAACCACCTGTAACTCACTAGCCCTCAAATTAAAGCTCTATTTTAATACTTTGATCCTAGTAATACACATTTTTGGATTGCGTTTATTTTCCCCATGTTAAATTCCCATAAGAGAATTTAAAGTGCCTAGTAAAAAAATAAGTATTTCGAAAATGAGGGAACCTAAGGTTTTACGAGTTTTGGGTAGCCTAAGGAACCCAAAAAAGACATTTCATATCTACCGATACGATACCCGATACTAGGTTATAAGTGTCAAATTGTAAAACCACTTATTAGCCATTATATCATATTTGTTTTCTACATAACTTCTAGTAGAAGGTCAGGCCAAACAAATCCGGTGTCCATTTGTACTTAAACTAGAAAAAAGTATTTGAATATATTCTTTATGTATACCAAAAGGTTGAATATTAGACAACCTCTGAAAATTAACTGTAGATTGCATATCAAAAATCGAGGAAAAAATAAAAAATTTTGGAATGCTTTTGAATTCAAGTCTATGGTTATCATTTAATTGACTTATAGAATTAGAATAATTTCCAATTCCTTTTAAAATAATTACATCTATAGTATCATAAATGTATCATAAATTGTTGCATAACAGCAAATAATCCATTTTTCTTTTTTCTTTTTATTAGGTATTTCTGCACTAATTAATTGGTTTAAGTGATTTGCAGCATACATTTTTTGTACCTCTTTTTTAAACAAATGTCACATCAAATGTGACAAATTGACGAAGAAAACTATAAAATTTTAATACATAACAAAATCACGTCAATGTTCTCGCCAGTGATAAATAACTTTATGCATGGATGACTTTTATCATAATATAAAAATTTCACGTTGCTTACAAGATTGTTTCGGAGGATTGGCGGGCTAGGTAGGCGTGGTGCAGGAATATAAAGCGCTTTGGGTTGATTCGTCTTTATTCGTGCCACTTTGTTCGATTACATGTGTATATCAATTAGCACTATGAACGACTGTCTTCGGCAGAGGCTGGCTGACGTCTGACTCGGAGCCGCCGCGCTCGAGAGAGAGAGAGGGGAGCGCGCGGAGCGAGCTCCATCTCTTGGCAATTGAAGGAACTTTTGCAAAACTCCCGTACAATCCGCGCGCCTCGTTCCGGGAACGATGAGCCTGAAGTTGTTTGAAAGGCCGACCGCCGTAACGGGGTAAGTTGAGCGGTTTTCCGCAGATCAATCAGCGGCGGGAGCTCTCGGAGACAAGATGATGGGTAGGCGAGTGAGCTTGGCTATCGGCCTGGTGTATTGACTATCAGCCGTTTTTACAGTGGCGACCTCGGACACGGCCATCCTGGCCGGGATGAACGCCGATCACGCGGGTGAGTGGCCACTTGCCGTTCGGTCGCAGAAGTGAGGCATCGATGATGACGACAAGATCTCCCACAAACAAGTTGGCTCAGGCCCTGGTCCACTTAGTGCGCTGTTGTAAGGTGTTGAGGTATTCTCGGCTCCAGCGGGTCCAAAAGCTGTCTCGGAGTCCTCAAACCAGTTCCCAATGGGACAGTCTGGGAAGATCAGCTTCGTCGATGTTCGGCCGAGGTATGTTGTTCAGCGGGCCACCGACTAGGAAGTGACCAGGTGTGAGAAAATCCAAGTTATCGACGTCGCCCGAGAAAGGGGAGATCGGACGGCAATTCAGGACCATCTCGACTTCAGCGAACAGCGTCGAAAATTCTTCGTACGTGAGTTTTTTTGGTCCGGCCACTCGCCGCAGGTGGGTCTTGGCTGATTTGACGCCAGCCTCCCAAAGCCCTCCAAAATGCGGGGCTGATAGGGGTATGAACCGCCAAGTGATGCCGTCATCAACTAGCGTTTCAGCCACTATCTCCCAGTTCATTTCAGCGTCACGGAGAAAGCGTCGGAGTTCATCATCTGCACCAAATTAGTGCCGCTGTCGCTCCAAATCTCTGAAGGTCGACCTCGTCGTGCAATGAAGCGTGTCAGAGCCCCGAGGAAACTTTCGGTGGTAAGATCGCCCGCTAGCTCCAAATGGACGGCCTTCCTTGGTTGTGAAGCAGATGAACGTCGCGACGTAGTCTTTAGTCGAGACCATTCCTCGTCCCTTGGACCGAAGAATGGAGAAGGGTCCCACATAGTCAACACCACATCGGCTGAATGGCCTCGATGGCATTACTCGTGCGGCAGGCAGAGCAGCCATAAGCTGGGCCATGGGGCAGTTGGAAGATCTGGCACAAACAATGCACGCATGGACCTGTGCTTTGATCCGGTTCTTCCCTCCGACGATCCAGGCGCGACGGATGGCGTGAGCGTAAGTGAATTGGTATCCACCGTGAAGAACCCGATGATGCGCCCAGTTCACGAGCCGGGCGAGATGACAACTTCCGTGGAGAATTATCGGGTGGCGCTCTTCGTAAGGAAGTAAGGATTGCTGGAGCGGCCCGCCGACTCGGAGCACCATGTCCTCGTCGAGAAAGGGATCAAGCGGTCTCAGGGGGCTGTCACGAATAGGTCGGCCTAGCTCCAAATTTGTGATCTCTGACGCATAATACTGGCGCTGCGCTAGTCGTGAGCAGACAGAGAACGCCTGCTGTAGCTCGACGGTTGAGAGAGGTTGGGGCTATAGTCTGAGGATCTCTTCGGCGGCGGAACAATCGGTGGCACCGGACCGTGACTCGCAAGAGTCGAGGAAGCCACGAGAATCGCTCATAGTACGTGGGCTCCATGGAAGCGGCAGCTGTTGTGATCAAACAACTGATTGTGACCGAATCAGTCGCCACTGGAACATCGACGGCTTGAGCGAGTTGACGACGGGACTAGTCCGATGGAAGTTCAAGCCACTTTGGACGGCTCCACCAGAGCTGATTTGGAGCAAGGCTTCCTGGTTCTGCACCGCGAGTGGCTACATCAGCGGCGTTCTCCATGGTGGAAACGTACCGCCATTGGGCGCCGGGGAGGACTTCTTGAATGTGGCTGACATCGCTACAACTATTACAAAGGCAATTTTTTGACGACCTTCGATCTCACTTCTGATTTATCGGCATGCTCGGGTAGCATACGCATAGAAGTGAGATTTGAGACAGCTCGAATCACTACTATCAACTGTATTGTTTACGCAGAGTACGACAACGTTCTGGAAATCGACTCTAGCCGCCAAATCGTAACAGATTTTAACCCTTGATGCGCACGCACACTTGATCGCAGTGCCTCACAAAAAAATTTTTTTGATTCGCGCTTAAGGCGAGCGCGCTGACAGTATGCAGTTAGTCTCCCTCTCGAAACAGTCAGCACCTAACGTACTCGAGCAGCAACAGCATCATCATGACGGACTACGTGATCGATATTCAAGGCCTTCGGGATAGAAATAAAAAATTTATTCCCAAAGAAGTCGGAGTTTTATCGCTCCAGAGTCCTATAGTTGGTCATTGCATCATTCGCGCACCGTGCAGTTTTACCGAATTACCCGTGGATATGCAACAGACGAATAATTACTGCACTCTCGATGTACACGGTTTAGAGTGGCACGACGGAGATATCTCCTTCAAGAATTTGCGTCGTAATATGTGCAACTTGGTGAAATACGCGCGCCGTATATACGTGCGTGGCCAGGCAAAAGCCAAGTTTTTGAAAAAAGTAGTGGCTCGAAGAATCATCAATTTAGAAGATTTTAGTGCGCCTTCGTTTGACGAACTCTATATGCAATTTCCTAACGTCTTGCTGTGCACCAGCCACGGTATCAAGAAATTCGAGAACAAGAAAAATTTTTGCGCACTGCGTCGAGCCTATCAAATCAGAAGGTGGATACACTCAATCGTTGCCAGTCCTCATCGAAGCGACCCGTACGACATAAATAGCCAAGTTATGTACCAAGCTATATTAGATTACGATCGGCTGCAGATGGAGAGATATCACTATCCCGAAAGATTTCGTGCTGGTAACGTTGTGGACGGAATTAAAAAAGAAGCTGACGAGAAAAAAGACGGCGCGGTAGAAGAAGAGTACGTAGATGCACCATCAACATGAATACGCGTCAAATAATCACAGCTATTAGAGGATTAAAAGCCGATTCAATAGGAGTTTACGCTGCTAATTACGTTCCGAAATTGCTATCCACACCGACAGCTATTGTAACAAATCTTGACACGTCCGATCAGCCAGGATCACACTGGGTTGCCATCTTCATAGATAAAAATGGATACGGAATTTAATTTGACAGCTACGAAGTTGCACCCGTATCAAAGCATCATCTTGATCGACTCGGAAAAAAACTGGACGCGAAAGAGCAGAGACAATAGTAGAGAAAACTACTAATCTGATAACTGAGATCTGCGATGTGACCATGCCCAGGGTGTCTACAAGCCACCAGAGAAGACCTGGGTACTGGTGGACAGACGACATTGCGGAGCTCAGGAAAGAAAATTTCTACTCTAGAAGAAGGGCTCAAAGAGCCTGGAAGCAGAAAAGACCTGAAGCCGGAGACCTTTCCAAAAGATAGGACAAATCGCGAAAAATTCTCAGAGACGCGATAAAAGGGAGCAAGCACCGCTGTTGGACGAAGATCATCGACGAAACGCACGGAACCCATGGAAGCTGAAACGATGGAAAAAGTAATCGATGGGCTGTTCCCCACACATCCCATCAGACCCCAGACAGAAGCGGCAGAAATACCGGCAGACGAGATACCTCTTTTTACAGAAGGCGAACTCATCGCGGCAACTTCGTCCTTTAAGAGTGGCAAGGCACCGGGACTGGATGGCATCCCTGCGGAAATGCTCAAGATCGTCGCGTCGCAACGGCCTGAGCTGCTCTTGAAGATGTACAACCAGTGCCTGGTTGTACATCTTCAAAAGAGCGAGACTTGTACTGATTGAAAAACCGAAAAAAGAAGCGGATACGGATACTTCCTATAGGCCACAGAGTATTTTAGACACAATGGGAAAGACGGGGGAAGCACTGGTTAAACCGCGAATACTAAGTGCTGTACGCAAATCAAAAGACCTTTCCGATAAACAGTATGGCTTTAGAAAAGGACGATCCACCATAGGGGCCGTTAGAGAGGTAACAGACACGGTAAAGAAAGTAGAGGAAGTTAGACACGCGACTAGAGACATCGTGATTCTGGTAACGTTATACGTAAAAAACGCGTTCAACTCGGCAAGATGGATCGACATACTTGCTGCCTTAGAATCATTCGGTATGCCGCGATAAATTATGCGTCTTACTGAAGATTATCTGAGGGACCGGGTTATCGAGTATGACACGGAAGAAGGGCGCAGAATAAGACCTATAACTGCAGGAGTTGCGCAGGGTTCGATCTTGGGACCAGACTTCTGGGGTATCTTGTACGATGGGCTTCTTTGGAAACTCGAAATGCCAGGGGACGTGATGCACGTTGGATACGCCGACGACGTGGCCGCGGTTATAACAGCAGATGAGAAGAGTGCTATGGTGGATGGCGAACCACGGATTGACTTTAGCACTTGATAAGACCGAAATTATCCTATTGACAGGAAAGCGGATACCGACCATCATACCCATGAAGGTAGGCAGCGAGACTATAACGACGAAACTATCAGCCAAGTATCTAGGAATAACTCTAGACACGAAGTTGAACTACGGGGAGCACCTAGATCGCGTCTGTAAAAAAGCCACGTCTAGAATAGCTCAACTTAGCCGACTCATGGCTAACGTCCGTGGGCCTAGGCCAACAGTTAGGCGGCTACTCATGGCGACCACTAACTCTATCCTGTTATATGGAGCAGAGGTGTGGGCCGACGCTATGACTATGAATAAGTATCGGAAAAAGATTATGGCGGTACAGCGAAGGGGGGCCCTTAGAATAGCATGCTCCTACCTGACGGTCGCTGCCGAGGCATCGATGGTAATCGCGGGGTTAATCCCCGTAGATCTTCTTGCGATTGAACGCAAGCGGATCTACGAGGCTCGTTTAGCGTCGAATAGCACCTCGATTGCCGCGGAAGAATTTTTTTCCGGTCACGGATACTTTAGGAGCTACCTGTTCGCGATGAACAGGGTGGCAACACCGGGGTGTAAGTACTGCGGTGACGAACGGGACGACGTGAGACACACGTTTTTTGAGTGCCCTCACTGGGCTGATAAGCGTAGAGCACTGGAGCTGACGATAGGGGTGTTCACGCCCGAGACTGTAGTCGAAACGATGCTTGACAGCAAGCAGAACTGGGACGAGATAACGACGTACGTGGAGACGGTTCTCCGCGCGAAAAACAATGACGATTGTTTACAAGACTAGCTGACGGCTAGCACAGCTTAAGACAGGCGACCCCCCGAAGGAATGCGAAAGCGGTTACCGGGGGGGTTTTCGCGGTACTATGAGAGGTGAAGTTTTAGTGAGTATGCCTGGCGTTGTCCCGCGCCAGGAGAGTCTCACACACGGGGAGCCTCACACGGCTCCTGTCATGGTGCATTAAGCATTTCTCCAATTCTCCGGATAAACAAAATAATAATAATAATAATAATAATATGTCCCATCGGTATGTCCGCTCCTTGTCGTAGGCGGTTGCTTTAACATCTTCGCAACCTGCCGGGTGATGGGCTTACGAGAGCAGCAGTCCCCCGAGGGAGTGAATGTATGGCATTCTGGTGGGAGTGTAAATGAGTATCTCGATGAATCAGCGCACGGAGTGGAGATGAACTGCAGTAACAGAAAGAGAAACCGAAAATGCAAGCTGCATGCCAACCACAGTCGGAGCCGTAGGTCCTTTAAAAAGACCTTGACCGGTCACGCAGAGACGCATGGAGGCACGCACTATCGAAGACCTCTATAAACAGGTGTTCTTTGAGAAGCGAAATCACACGCGGAGCACAAGCCGGGACTATGCCCTTTCTGCGGCGACCCCGCAGCAATGGTAGCGTCTTGGTGGAAAGAATTGTTGATGCATGATTGAGGGGTTCCTATAAACGGATATCTCCCGGACGTAACAGAGTGATAGATGGGAGTGTCTTGCTGCCGTCTAAGTCAGGGGAAGGCTGCTCTCAAACTAATCAAGCGGACGGCCGTGTTGGCCGTGCGGTGCGACCCGTGAGCTGCCAAAAGGAGATCCTGCGTGAGGAGACAATCTTAGGCTGCGTGCCGAAGTGACTCGAGCCACCTTTGGCTCCCGCTGACGGCAAGACGGGAGGTCGGTTGCCTAGCCAGCATCGATCAATCGGCTTGGCGAGTGCCTGCTGTCGTGTGACGCCTGCTGTAAACAATCCAGAGAGCTGAACACTTTTGTTCGGGGGTGGGAAGCTCGAGAGAGCGGAGATGGGCTAGTGCGGCAGTGGGTTCTATATCGTGGTATGATGTACCCAGTCTGGCATCGCCTGCATGCATGTGTTGGGGCCATGTCTGCTGCCTTCATAGACGGGGGGGTCTAGGGGGTCGGACACATACCGGGACGAAGTTTGATTTCAGCATGGATGAGGCAACCGAACGGAGCAATTTGAGGATGGAGGGGTACGGCGTGCCTGCAGACGGAGATGCGGTCAGCGGAGGTAAAAGTAAGAACCCGGTACGTAGCCTGGCGTAGCCTGGTACGTAGCCTATAAATGACACCGCGGTACAAAATCGTGAAGGGACGGGCGATATAATCGGAGGGTTACCACAAAACATTACGGATGGAATGTGTGAGATCTATGAAGCTGTTGAGGTTGGGATGCATGAACTCCAACGTATGAAACAGCTGCGACAGACTCTCACAGAAATACAAAGGACGGACACGGAAAAAACGCCACGACCCAAACGTAAACGGGACAGACAAACCCCGACTCCGGAACCAGGAACTTCAGACAAGCAGGTATTACCGGCAAATGATACGTAGACAACCGTCACGAAACGAAAGAAACGAAAGGCGGCCACGGAAACAGAGACAAATGCTGCTGAAGCAAACAAGACAAAGACAAAAGAGCCCACAGCGCGCAAGACAAATCGCCCAAACCTGAAACGCAGGCGAAGCGCGATTTTGATCAAGCCAGCAGAGGGCAAGACGTACGCGGACGTTCTACTTTCTATGCGACAAAGAGTGAATTTGACGGACAGTAAAGTGGACATACGATCTATTCATAAGACCAAAGACGGCTCTGTATTACTACAGCTTGACAAAGAACAGGAGCGACAGGTTTTCCAGTACACGTTACAAAACGTACTGGGACAGATTGCCACAGTGAGGGACATGACTTCCAAGGTGACACTGGAATTCATGGACCTGGACTGCGTCACAACAGTACAGGACGTCGCGGACGCGATCAACCGCGAAACAGGGACCACGACTGACCGAAATATCTACGTCTTAGACGCAAATAACCGCGGACAAGCCCTAGCTGTCTGTGAATTTGACGCGAAGGAGGCAACGGATCTAATTAAGAAAGGCGGAATTAAAATCGGGTGGATTAATTGCCGAATCAGACCCAGGCTTCGCGTTCCGAGGCGCTACAGGTGCCTTGGCTATGGACATGTGAGGGTTGACTGCAAAGGACCGGACAGACAAGACTGCTGCTAGAAATGCGGCCGAAAGGGGCATGTAGGCAAGGCGTGCACAAGCGCGTCTTCCTGTTTCCTCTTCGCGGGGCGAGCCAACCAAGATCTGGCACACGTGCCTGGCACGGCCTCGTGCGCAGCATTTAAGGCAGCCCTGACTGAATACAGGACGGAACAGACAAAATGGACCTGACAATACTCCAATGCAACCTGAACGGGAGCAGCTTGGCACATTCGCTGCTCCCACAAATTGCGGCGGAAATGGACGCGGACGTACTCGTGATAAGCGAGCAGTACAGAAACCTCTCCGACCCATCGTAGATTGCTAGCAGCTCGAACACGGCGGCGGTGTGGGTGCGAGGTGTGAACGCGGCGCGGATTATAGACAGTGGGGCCGGAGAAGACTATGCTTGGGCAAGGGTGGGCTCTGTCACTATTGTCAGTGTCTACCTTTCTCCGACCAATAGCGCGCGCTAATACGAAGACAAGCTAAAAGTCCTGGAAGACGTCGTCAGAGACCTTACTGGCGATGTAATCGTGGCGGGCGATTTTAACGCGAGAGCGATTGAATGGGAGATGCCTACGACGAACAGACGAGGACGACTGATTCTACAAATGGCCGCCCGACTAGAATTGTTAGTCATAAATGACGGATACGTGACCACCTACAGACGACCCGGCTTTGGTAATTCTATACCAGATATAACCCTAGCCACGGACAGGATGTTGACAAGGTTGAGGGAATGGAGAGTGATCGAGGACTACATAGCCAGTGATCACCAGTACATCGTCTTCAACCTGACTAATGACGCCACGTCGAGGCAAAGACAGTGCATGCGGACAACACGATGGGACATTGGACGCATAAACAGGGACGAAATCAAGAGGCAACTGCGGAACGTAGCAATACCTTCTGCGGATCTGTCTCAAGGACGGGTGGACCGAGCTGCGGCTGAATGGAGTACTAATGATCTGGAAAAGTATCTGCAGCGCATCTGCGAGGCCGCGGAAACGATATAGACAGGGCAGAAGGCAGACCTACTGGTGGACGCAGGAAATTGCCGAAATCAGAAAAGAATGCCTCCGACTCCGCAGACTAGCGGGAAAGGAACGGGACCCGGACGAAAGAGAGGCTATCTCGTGGAAATACAAGCTCGCGAGACGGCTACTCAGACGATCAAGACGATCAACAGCACGAAACGACGGTGTTGGAGACGACTGGAAGACAAAGTAGAGTCAGACCCCTGGGGGGGGGGGGGGGGAGGCTACAAGATAGCGCCTGGAATCCCCCCGAGACGAAGGACGCGGACACAATGGAGAGGATTGTCCACGATCTCTTTCCTACTCACCATGACAGACCGGGCGATACGGATATGGACAACGCAGTGGAATGTCCACTTTTCACGGTGGCGGAGCTTGAGAGTGCTGCAGTCAAAATGAAGCCTCGAAAGGCCCCTGGACCTGACGGCGTGCCTGGGGAGCTGCTACAGATCATCGTAGCTGAACAGCCCAATGCGCTGTTGAGGCTCTACAATGGCTGCCTGACGGCGGGAGTGTTTGGTGGGCCTTGGAAGGGCGCGCGGCTGGTCCTCATTGCCAAAGGTAAGGGGGACCCTGCTTCGTCGTCCTCCTATAGGCATCTAAGCCTCCTGAACACGCCGGGTAAATTGTAAGAACTACTGCTACGACCGAGACTGTTGCAAGCGGCGGAAGCCGCCGGAGACCTCTCGGACCGACCGCACGGATTTAGACAAGGACACTCAACAATAGGAGCTATAACACACATAGTACAGATTGTAGACAAGACAAACAATATATATCATGAAGCCAGACCACTGGGGGGGACATGGGTACTTCCGAAGGTATCTATACAGAATGAACAGAGTGGCCACACCGGAATGTACGTACTGCGGACAGGCTTGGGACGACGTGGAGCACACATTTTTCAGGTGCAACCGATGGACCGAGCAGCGACAGAGATTTGAGACATTACTAGGCACGACGATCACGCCAGACAACGTAACGAAACTGATGATAACCAGCGGAGACGCGTGGAGAAGCATTGCGTCATACGTTGGTAGCATCTTGCGAGGTAAGAAAGAGGATGGATGTTTGGATAATTGAGCGAGAGCGAGAGTGGAAGAATATAAGCGTAGCTATGAATGACTGGAAGTAAGGAATGGATGCGCAAAGTAAGCGTAAAGGACAGCGGCCCAGTTCGAAGTAATGTGATAAACTGTACCGGGCTGGTGTCGGGCGTACAGGGAGATATGTGTTTAGTGGGCAGGGGTGGCCGCCGCCGAGTCCCACACTTGGAGTTCCCGCAAGGGAACACCAGTCAGTCCGTTACAAGGATTCACAGGCTCCTACAAAAAAAAAGTAATAATAATAATAATATGTATTGTAACGAGCGGCTACGAATTCGTATCACGCGCGCTCGTTTGGTCGCGCGATGATGGCTCGGCAGCCAGGCGCGGTGTTGAAAAGTTATGCGGAGAGGCACGCGCAAATCAGATAGAATCGGGATAGCGAATCGTCCAGACACGTGCGCGAAACCGAGACAATACACCCGGGCAGAAGCATCGTCGGGGCAAGAGCACGAGACACCACGAGGCCAAGATCACGCAGGCGCAAGATCTCGCAGTCATCCTAGCATCCAGCCCACCAGGGAGCCGTGCAGCCTGGCTAGAATGGACGCCTTCTCGCCACCAGCCGTCGAACGAATGCCGTCGACTTCGCACACTAGAGCTCGTGATTCTACGCGCACTGCGACCCCATAAATCTATTGACTCCTACCGAATTATTACCGACGCGAACTATAGACGCTGAAGCCGAGGTTCGTGCCACCGAATGCTCGGCTCGTCTATCAAAATCAGTCCTCTCGCGCGCCGCGCATAATCCATTGTAACAATCAAGTGTCTTCAATACACTATTCTTTATCACGAAATAAGGTGATCGTATGGTCAACCAAAAGCACGTCCTTCCAACGTAGGGCGCCATGTAACGGGGTTTCCAAGAACTAATTCGCACAAAAGTAAAGCGACGAGGAGGATTCGACTCCACGTCCCCGAGATATCAAGGCGTGTGCTCTAACCACTGAGCTAACGACGCACTACCCTGCACTCGCGCCGACTAGCTCTTACGGACGCTATCCCCGCCCGTTACAGTATGTCTGTGTATAAATCTTAAATAAAAAAAAAATTTTGCAGGGGTTTCGAACTCGGATCAAAAAGGTTTGTAGTCAAGTACGTTGCCCATTGGATCAACGATGTCGACAACGAAAATCAAGTCGATATGATATTTAAGCTGTGGCCCCATTAGGATTTTAGGATAAGATTTTTCATATTGTCTGCATTATTGTGTGTGTAATGTTTATTACTAGTTACGCACAGTTCTTCTGCGCTGGAAACAGTAATAAGCATAGTTAAAGTGCGAAGCATTACCATTAATACATAGCGCAACAACTTTTACCGTCTCGGGCGGTATGTTATCAATCGCACATGCTCATGTTACCAGCAGAATCTCGAGCTTCGGCAGAACGCCAGAATCAGGCTCAAGCGCCGCGGTGGTCGGGGTACGTACTTGCGCTCGGAGTGCCTTACTTTAGGATGGGGCTTTGCGCTTCTATTAAGATCTATCTTCTTCGCCCGTACGAACATTTACCAAAAACACTATTTTTTTACTGAAAATGCATTAAAATATACTTCCTACATGTTTTTACACAAACTCTAGAAAATAACTATTACAAGGCTTCCTTAGGAAGGAAGCAAAAAAAGTTAATATTATTGTAATATATAAATTTATACAGTCGTAATACTTAAAACGGTACTCGTCGCGCCATCTACTGGTTGTCAACGATTTGGTGCAACGAGACAAGGTCGATGGAACGCGAGCATAGTGCGCATGCCTCGCGTATATATTCTAAGCGCATACTATACTGTATACTCAGCTCCGTGGAGTCAGACTATGCGACACTGTACTATACTCTCTCTCTTGCCTATAAGACTCCGATGTGAGCTGACGCACTGCCGAGTACGACTGGCTCTCAAGCCATACTTCAATATATTATTATTCTTAATAATAATCTGTCTCATTTATTCCACCACTCAAACATGGTAGCAGAGCGTTGGAACTTTTTATCTTTCAATTTTACATCAACCTTCGGGGAAATGTAAAATTGAGGGGGGTTATAAAGTGAGGTTAAAAAAAAAGCCACGTGGAAAAGAAGTTAACGGTTATTGTTAACAAACTGA
The DNA here is from genome assembly GCA_037356405.1 of Nasonia oneida. Taxonomy (NCBI): domain Eukaryota; kingdom Metazoa; phylum Arthropoda; class Insecta; order Hymenoptera; family Pteromalidae; genus Nasonia; species Nasonia oneida. Next base: position 142,282 of record JAZHPH010000121.1, on the reverse strand, counting down.
ATCGCACAGTGAAAAATTGAGTAGTGAAATTAAAGGAGAAAATTTCTCAGAAAAATTATAAGCTTGTGAAGCATGAAAATGCGAAATTATTGCGTCGAAACGTCTGTCGAAATAAAGAAAAATTTCAAGTGAAAATTAACCAGTTAAGAAAAGGTTAAAGTCAAAAAATATATGCTCAGTGACGAAGATAAAGTTGTCAGGTACTAAACAATAAGAAGATTTTTGAAAATTAATAAAGATTAAAGTGCGATGTCAATAGATTAAAGTCGGCAAGTGAAAAACGTGGTAACGCGCTAGTACAGAGTACGTGGAAATTTCGAGGTTAAGCACATGTTCTCGTGGCTTAAACTAAAAGTAATTCAAGATCACGAATTAGAGAATAAAGAAATTGTTTGGAAGGAAAATATAAATCCGATTAGAAAATTATTTTTAAAAGAATTGAAGAAAATTATTATACTCAAAACTCAAGTGTATAAGAATATAAGCATCGAAGAAATAAAAATGGCGAAGCAAGCTAAAGTTGAAGATATCATGATGCCCGTTTTTGATGGTGCAAATTACTCCAGTTGGAAAATAAGATTAATAATTTTATTAGAATATGAAGAGTGTAACGAACCTGCAACTAGTAAAATAACTGCTGCATACAAAGATAAAGAAGCAGATTGGAAGAAAATGGATTTAAGAGCAAGAACCATCATAATAAGCACTGTATCTGATAAACAATTAGAATATATTGATGAATGTAAATCAGCATTTGACATGATGGAAAAATTCGATAAAATGTATTCGATGCAATCCACGTCGCTACAAATAATCTGCAGAGGAAAGCTGGAAAAAGTAAAATTGAAGAATTTTAGAAAAAAAAAAATAAATCCATGTATATAAATTCAATAAAACTAACTGACAAACAAAAATGGCATAGGGCATTAGGCCGTGTAAATTTTCAATATTTAAATAAATTGGTAACTAATAGATTAGTTGAAGGACAGCCAGAAAAAATCGAAAATGTCGAAATGAAATGCGCAAATTGTATAGAAAGCAAAATGGCAAATGTACCGTTTGAAAATAGCAGATCAAAAACAACTGAAATTTTAGAATTGATTCATACTGATTTGAATGGTCCACATAATACTACTGGTTATGGTGGGGAACAATATTTTTTAACATTTGTTGATGATTACAGTAAATGCACTAGAATCGTTTGTATTAAAAATAAATCAGAGACAGCAAGTTGTTTGAAAGAATTTGTTAATCTAGTAGAAAATAAATTCAATAAAAAGGTTAAAAAATTACGTTGGGATAATGGTAAAGAATATTGGAATCACGAAATCTACGATTTTGTAAAGTTTAAAGGAATTGAATTATTGCCATGCGCACCCTACGTCCATGAACTAAATGGAGTAGCGGAATGATATAACAGATCTGCAATGGATATGGGCAGATGTTTAATGCGTGAAGCCAAAATACATAGACGTTACTGGCCCCAAATCATAAAAACGGTAGCGTATTTAAAAAACCGTACAATTGCAAATACAGCGGAAAATAAAACTCCTTACCAAATATTTTTTGGTATCAAACCTAATGTAGAAAATTTGAAAATTTATGGTAGTCGAGTCTTCGTAAGAATTCCAGAAGCGTTGCGATAAAGCAAATGGGATAATAAAGCCCAATTAGGTGTACTAGTAGGCTATGTAGAAAATGGCTATAAAGTTCTAGTCAATGGTAGAGTCATTCATGCTAGACATGTATAAGTAGTTGAGGAAAATACTAAAATTATTTGTTTAGAAAAACTTGATGATGAAAAAGATAGAGATTTGGAAAATAGCGAATCTGAAAACGTAGAAAATGAAATACTGGAAAAAGAATAAAAAATTGATGAATATGATGTAAATTCAAATCAAACAAAATCTCTTATCTCTACTCAGACCTTCGGGGAAAGTAGAGATAACAAATTAACTTTTTATATCGCTGAAAATGACAATTCAAGTTTAAAAGTACAAAGAAAATCTATTAGAGAGAAAAGTCCTGTAAATAGGTATGGAAATCCTGTAACTCACTTTATCTATGTAAATCATATTGATGCAAATGTACTGAATACATTTGAGGAGGCGTTAAACTCAAATAAATATAAACAATGGAAAATTGCGATAGACTCGGGTACGCACTCGGATACGCACGGCGTAGAAGCAAGCATTACCCGAATGGAGTCTCTTGTTTATTTCGACATTAATCTCGTTTCTATCATTTATGGTCGTACCCAGATACCTGAATTCGCTAACCTTTTCAAAAGTAAAATCCCCAACTCTGAGATCTCCCTCCCCTCTGCAGATGCCTAGTTTATCCACAATCATGTACTTTGTTTTTGATTCACTCACTTATAACCCTGTATACTCTGCCGCTTTTATGAGGATTTCCGAGTTTCTTGCTACCGTTTCCCTACAATCCCCCAGTATATCCAAGTCATCTGCGTAGTCTAGTATCTGCGTTGTTCCATTAAGCGTTGCGCCCAGCTGGCTAACCTGCATTTTTCTAACGACATACTCTAACGTTAAGTTGAACAGCACCGTAGAGAGCCCATCCCCTGTTTTAAAATTGTCTTATAGTAAAAATAATTTATTTATAGAGCAAATGGATGTCGAGACAGCATTTTTGAATGGTTATGTAAAAACAGAAGTTTATGTTAATGATCTGAAAGGTTATGAAACCGGAGACAATAAGGTTTGCAAATTGCAAAAGGCATTATACGGATTACGAGAAAGCCCAAGGGCCTGGTATGATTGCTTCAACAATTTTATCGAAAAATTAAACTTTGTGCGATCACTGTTTATATGTAAATAATGCAAGCAAATATTCAATATATATTCTAGTCTTTGTAGATGATCTCTTAATCTGTTGTCGAGATAAAAACAAAATAAATGAAGTCAAATCTAGTCTAAAGGAAAGATTTGCAATGAAAGACTTAGGAAAAATTGGAAGTTATATTGGAATAGATATAGATTATAGTGATGATAAACGTAAGATGACTTTAAGTCAAACAAAATACATTGAATCTTTGGCTACAAAATATAATTTAGAAAATGCTATATGATACTCCAATGGAGTCGAATCTAAAACTAGCACAAACAAAAGAAACAGATGAACGAATTAAATATAGAAATTTAATAGGCGAATTATTATATATAAGTACAGGCACAAGGCCAGATATAG
>JAZHPH010000121.1:74351-119149 GCA_037356405.1 Nasonia oneida | reverse complement strand
CGATTTCTCGTCAAAGCAGGCGATGCCGGTGATTCGCTGCTGCTGCTACTAGCGTTGTGTATTTCCATCAACGCGTCGATGCTCTCTTTACTAGGCAGTCGTCGTTTCGCTGTATTATTCGGCTCTGTCAAATTTTTACCAATTTTCACTATTTCCGGGTTTCCAATCAGCTTTATCGGTGTGTCGACTGTCTTGATGAATTTGGCGAAAGGTAAACGACCGATGGGCACTTCCGACTGATCCAGTGTTTTTTTCCTGCGTGCGACAACGTCGCTAATCAGTTCTATAATGTTGGAATCTTGTATGGGCCGGCCGTCTATACTGACTCTGCCAGTGCTATCCCACTTGAGACGATCGCCGGCAACGGTTTTCCAGTGTTTCAGCAGAAGCTGCGTTTTTTGAGCGTAACTCTTGGGCACGCTGTCGAGTATAATTTCTTCAGTCATTGGTGCCGATGTCGCCTCTATTTCGTCGACGTCGCGCTCGTAATCGTGTTCAGCGTGATGTTCGGAATCTTTGAAAAACAGATATCGGCGCAGTACTTGTAAATAATTTTGACATTTTTCACGCTCATCTGTAAATTTATTCGAATGTAGAATCGTGTGCATCTCGGAATCGAGTCTCGAGAGATTGTCGCTGCACGTTTGAACAGAGTTCTCACACGACTCGTTTACTGCTGGCTGAACGTTTTGCATGCGCGAAAATATATCTTCGGGCACGATAATCATTTTTCTCGCACGATCCATCTTAGTCTTCCGCTGCTGCTGCTGCTGCTGCTGAGTTTGAATTGAATAACTTCGAGACAAGAGCCCCGATAATAGGTGCGAGTAGAAGCGGCAAAAAAGCACCACCGTGCTGTACGAGAACTTGTTTCTTCTTCTGCCAATCGCTGACAGATTTCTTATTATTGCAAATAGTCAATTTTCTCAGCACGTTTTTGTGCTTTTTGAGTCGTCGTTTATGCGAGTCTTTGATTTTGATCACACCTTGCAAGATATTCAAAGCGCACTCGCATATGCAACGCACGAGTCTCTTGTCGGCTGTGCGTAAAAGAGCAGTACGTTGTTGGCCGTCCGTGTGACAAAGAGCGTTCAGTACAGCTACTCGTTTTCTGTTGAAATGCTTGGTGTCGAGCGTAGCCACGACGGGTATACAACAGCCAGCCTGTTTCTTCTTCGATGTTGTTGGCGCCATAGCTTCTCGCCTACTGTCTATGCCGAGAGCTCTGCACACCTATTTTGTATTTTCACTTTTTACCGAATTTCGGCACGTAGGCGTACTGAATATGGTCGCTTGGGAATATACACGTGCGAACCCTATACTCGTCCACGGCCGCTTGAGTTAGATCGAGAAAAAGATACGAGTGAGGTCCGCGCGTAGCGTCTATGTAAGCCTCCTGCAGAAACCTCGGATCTTCCGGATAAATTTGTCGCGCGAGATGCCGAATCTGAGCTCTGTCGCGAGGATTTTTAAATATAACGATATACTTTGAATTTAAACTTATGTCGCGCTGAGACTTTCCCTGGTGAAAAATATTTTGCGTCACCAGAAAGACCGACAAATTCAAATGATGAGACGAACGCGAGAACAAATCCAGAACTATATCGTTCGATGATTCTCGCATCAAGTCGTCGAGAATCAGTAATTTTTTCTTTTCCGTATCCACGGAGTAATCGCTTCGCTGTGGAAGTCCCTCTCGAAACTCGATAGGTACAGCAGCACTCCCGCCAACTTTGAATTCACTGCGGTACGTCTCTTGCCACTCGGTATAGTAGAGCAGAACCCTGTCGAAGCGAGCATCGCACATCTCCGGCAGATGCTCGAGAAATTTTTTCAGAAACCAACTTTTTCCAGCTCCTGTCGGTCCTGCTATGCACGCCGTAAAAGGATGCTTCCAACGCGTATCCATCTTTTCGACTAAAGCGCTCTCTTCCCGAAAAGCGCTTTTTATTAATATTATTCCTCCTCTACCGCGGGGGACGGCGGCGGCGGCGGCGGCGGGCGCGGGCCGCTTATACGCGTGTACTCTCGCGGGCCTCGTATACGCGTATACTCACGCGGGCCACTTATAAGCGTATATTAGCGGCCACGAGTATCATCCGCGGACGAGGCGTCTATACGCGTGCACGAGCCTCGTATACGCGTATACTCACGCGGGCCGCTTATAAGCGTATATTAGCGGCCACGCTATCATCCACGAGTATCATCCGCGGACGAGCCGTCTATACGCGTGCATGTACGGCTCGCCTATAAGCGTGGGTAAAGGAGAGAGAGAAGGATGTTATAATTACAAGAAAAAGTTTAAAATACTTTTTTTTTATTATAAATATATTATACATAACGCAGAACAATTTATATTACTTAAAAACTAATACAAAAACGAGATTCTTAAATTTACTTTTATTTATTCACAAACAACTTACATACTATACTTAACTTTTGTAACCGTACGGGAGCGATAACCCGGGAGTAACATAGCTACGCTTTTTTAGAACTATGCTACACGATTTGACCTCTTCTCGCGTGACGACAGTGTGATCTGGCAATCTTTTAATAGAATTAAACTTAAGATTAATGCATTCATTCTCTTCATCAGGCTTAAAATAATTTTCAATCATACTCTTAATGCTAGAATAATTTATTCTCAAAGAATTCGAGAAATTTAGCGAGATTCCCTTGACTTTACATTTTTCGGATACCTCGCCAGTTCTCGAATTCACGGTTCTGTAGCCGTAAAATTTCGGACCACCCGAGAGGAAGCTCGTAATATAAGTCCCTTCGTCGAGCTCGTTGGTCATATCGCCGAGCAACGAGCCCAACGGGGGTTTGTATTCTTGTGCGTTTTCGTTACATACAAATATACACGAATCAGTGTCGCAGTACAGCGTTCGCTTGCCGAGCTTCTCCAAATACGAAAATAGTTTCAAGCGGGCCAGAGTTGTCGTGTAGGCTGCTATAACTACGTTCGTATATGGAGTAGACTCCACAGCATGACCAGCAGGAGACTCAAAACCTCTTTATCCTCGGCCGTTAGAAGTTTAATGAGGTCTTCGCGCTCCTTGACGATCACCGTCTGTTTTAAATTATCGCGCTGTCCGAACTTGCCCCAGAAAGAGTTCAGACAGAGCTTCGCAACAGTGCGCAGGCCAGGGTTTGTCGCGATTTTTTCCAACTCGAGCGATATCCCCTCATTCTCGCGATACTCGCGAATGTAACGCGCTTTCGATTCCGCGTCGACGCACCAAGCTGGAAACCCCGATGCTTCCTGCTTTAATCGCAAGAAAGTGTCGATGTAGCCAGCGAAAAGTCCTCCTTCACCTGTGAGCGGATCGTACTCGGTCATACTATACTGCCATATGACGAATATTTCAGTTATAGTATAGCCGAGTTCGATGGCTTTTCGCAGCTCATCCGCCACCCAGGTTCCGCTGAACTCTCGCTGACTCGCATCCGGGTGGCAACAATCGCTCTGCCGCATCTCTTCGCAGCATGTACGACACAGTGCGAAGAGAAGCTTGCCGTGCATTTTTATCGGCAAAAGAGGCTGATACAATTTTCTCGGCGATAAAACCTTACATTTTACCAGCCCATCTATGGCCGAAAAATTGTTGAGATTGCCACCCGTCAGCTCATCAGATTCCTCGCCGACGTAAACCTTTGGATGACCGAGCGGAAATCTGCCTCGTTTACAAACGTAAGGATACAGCGAGCATATATCTGTATACAGAATACGCTCGCCTGGCTTAGCATCGTAAACTGCGACGAAATTTTCGGTCCGTCCGCCGAAGAACGCGTCACGAGGATTAAACGTTATTTTGCTGATGATCGGATGCTCCGACACGTACTTGGCGATTTCGGACACCATTCTGAAATGTCGTCAGAACTTATGCACTCCGTGCAGACTTGCTGTGCAACGCAGACATTCGGGACGTGCATCTTTATGCTTTCATCGCCTCGATACGATGCTTCTTGCATCGTTTCCAGATCGTAGAAAACATAAAGATATTTTTTCGTTGAAGCATCTTTTTTTTTCGGCTGTATAAAACAGTGGTGATTATAACCGTGTGTCGACTTGCAATGTCGACACCAATTTTTGCCGCACTCGTGCTTACCGCGCTGCCGGTTCACGCTTTTGCAGCAGGTAAGGCAAATCTGCAACACATCGCACAATCGCTTGTGCCTCGCTTTGTATGATCCCGCAACCGTATGGTTGCGAAAACATACATCGCCGAAAAAACTGCGATTGCACGATGCGCATTTTTGCAAAGCTTCGTTCTCGCTACAGGATGGCGAGACGAAGCAGCGCGAACACAGCTGCCTACAGTTGTGATCCTCGATATTACTGTAGCCGCGATTGCAAAAAGTACAGAAAAATTTTGCCTTCGCAGCTCCAAAAATATTGACGATCACGTCGCAATGAAGCTCGGAGTAGAGCAAAAATATTACGTTTGTGCAGGCACCGCAGCGTCCGTCAAAAAATGGTGCTTCACCGCTGCCCATCGAGTCTTTCTCGTAAGCAACTAAAGCTGTATCACGAGCAGTAAAATAATGCTGGAATTGACGAAGCTCTCGTACACCGCAACCTTAGCGAGGTACGAGGACACCGGCATCCAGGCACAATTTTACAGCTCGTTCATGCTGTAGTTGCCTACGACCGTCGCGTATGACGTTCCACTCGGCTCGCATCGACGGGGTATCGTTCGTCTGAAGCGCGATTTTCGCCTCGCCTACAACGAGCGCTCTCGGCAGACAGAGATTGTCACGATTGCCGATCTGAATGATGGACCGTTGAGAAACGCTATTGACGGTCAAGTTTTTCCGTCGAGAGCCACCTGCACCTACAGGCATCTCTACGACGGTCAAACAAACGGTAAATGACTCGTCGACTCGAAAATTTGCGTTGCTCTGAACGAGTCCAGACACCACAGACTATATATCATCGCCAGTCAGCGCGCTCGCGAGACGATATGAGAGCCCTGCTGACCCGTTTGCGAAATATTCGCTAAAGATTGAAACACCGACGCGATCGCTCTCGCTTTTGATTAGAGTTAGCAAATACTCATAAATGTCGCGTATTGCTAACTCAACCCAGCTGAGCATGTTGGTCCCACGCGGCGGTGTTTTAATCCGTAGCGCCAGACGGCGAGCGTCTGTACGGAATTTCCGTACGCGATGCACCGTATTCGCGATAATTTCGAAGCGACGATAACGCTCATCGTCACGAGCTTCCTCCTCCTCCTCCTCCTCCTCCTGATCCAAATCAGAAGCTACAGCAGAACCACTACTATTGCTCGGTGACGGTGCCTCTTCGCTCGAGGTATCGCCGCCGTCACCGCCGCCGCCGCCTACCTGCGATATGCCGCTCGCAGTGCTGTCATCGATGATCGGGTGACCCGCATCGTAGAACCCGACCTCCTGCAGCATCGACAATGTAGGGCTCAGCGCTGTTGAAGAGTCCGATGATATTTCCGGCGATGATGGGCCCTCTTCCTCGCTGCTGCTGCTGCTTACATTATCGTCGTTGACTGCAAAAAAGCGAGCCTTCATTCTTCCGCACGACCGTTGTAGCATTGAATGATGTCGCTAAACAACTCGGCCATCTCGAACGCAGTCATAGAAAATAACTCGTCTGCTGATTTTTCAAGCAAGTTGTTTAACCAACGTACTTCCTGCGCACGACCGTTATTCACAATTCGTAACACAGCAGCTTGAAAAATCATAGCCGCGTCATTTTCTGGATCTGTATCCGGATAGGGCTCCATGCCTTCGTTCAGACGACGTCTGATAACTTAAAAAATTATTATTGTTAGTAATAATAATTTTTTAAGAAAAGTTAAAAAAATTATCTTACTCTCGTTAATACGACGGTCGAACGAGCTGTATTGGTCGAAGCGTGCATACGGATTCATCGCAACTTACTCAGCGGTCTCATCCCGAGTCGCAAAGCCCTCGAAAACCGCGGCTCTCGTAGGACCAAACTCGGGAGCTGGCTCGTAGCGGAACGAGAGCAGAATCATCGCAGCCTCCATCGTTTGCTCGCTACCTCTCAGCGGTGCTGGAGCGCCCGCTCTGTAGACAGCCTGCTCGGAGACGCCAGCCCGATCATCGCCGTTATCGCTGTCCTCCATCTCGCTCTCAGCATCATCCTCCACGGGCTCCTCCATAGGAGCTTGTATATCCTCCTGCTCCTCCTCCGGGTCATCCTCCTCCTGCTCCTCCTCCGGGTCATCCTCCTCCTCCTCCTCCTCGGATGAAGTGGCTCGCTGTGGTGAAGGAGGTGACGATACAACAAACAGCGTTGCGTCGCTGTCGCTCTCATCAGCGTCCTCCTGCAGGGTAATTCGGGCTATGAAGAAAAAATTAAGTATTATTATTTTTTTTAAACTAATTGTAGGGAGCAGTGTAAACGCTTACCATGTTCCTCGATTATATACCAAACCAAAAAACTGCCGACGATTTTTATCACGATACTCGAATGTCGAAAGTATTTTTGATAAAACGCTGCGATCCAGCGGTACGCGCAATGCGTAAGCAAGCAGCGCAGCTCGCGCCGCAGCCTCTCCTCGGACATGCGGTGAACGCGCACATACCACTCACGTGTACACTTCCTCTGCACAGATAAGTGACGACCCTTGAGCGCGTTGGCTACGCTCAGGATCGCATCGCGAACTTCGTACGTAGCACTATACATTTCTGCGACACGTGGTAAGCTGCCTCTCCCAATGACACGCATTTCGAGAGAGACTGATGGCTGCGCTGGCTTACAGAGGATTTTTGTAGACGGCTGAGGGCTGATTGGAAAATATCATGCCCTTTTTAGGAGTCATTTCAACGAATAAGAAGTATCGCAAAGCAGAGAAATCGCGAAAGAGGGGGATTTGTTTTAAAACAAAGTGTAGCTCATATTACAACCATAGCTGAGAAATCAGGGTTGCAAGCAGTGATCGGAAGAAATGAATCTGATACCATAGTCGCTATTTGCGGTTTAGGTATGTAGCAGTCATAAGTCAGATAGCGAACGTCTCAGAGAACGGACCGTTGCCAGCGCTAGATCCTGTAACACGGACCGAACAGATTTTTATGACTCTGCTGCTGACTCTTTTAATCTCTCTTACCGGAGACCTGCAATCTTTTGTACAGACAGTTTACACTAACTCTCAAGTGTCTACCGGAGATCCGATGATTCGTTCTCTGTGTTTAGTTTTGAAAACTAATCAGTTGGCGATAACAAAGCCCGACTTCATGATCACACGATACTTCCTGGAGCTGATTCGCGAGACATTGAGAACCTTTCTTTCGCTCTCACCCGTCTCCGATTTTTTCTGATAAGCCCACGACGCTGGAGCTCAAGTGTATACAAATAATTCAGTCCGAGTATAGCGTTACCAACGGTCTCGCATTCTTAAGACAAAGAACGTCGTTAAAAAAACTTATCAGTTGGTGATAATAAAACAAAGCCCGAGTCCATGATCACACGATACTTCCTGGAGCTGATTCGCGAGACATTGAGAACCTTTCTTTCGCTCTCACCCATCTCCGATTTTTTCTGATAAGCCCACGACGCTGGAGCTCAAGTGTATACAAATAATTCAGTCCGAGTATAGCGTTACCAACGGTCTCGCATTCTTAAGAACGTCGTTAAAAGGCAAAGAGTGCGATCCCCCTCTACGTACAGAAATTTTTCTCAATGGCTTACGCCTATGACACGGCTTGCACCGATCAGTCCGCTCTGAGTCCCTACAGAGAGCACACACGTGGCCACCATCATGGCAGAATTGAAAAAATTAGCAGCCCAACGCGATGCGCTTCTCGCAAGTATCGAAGCTAAGAAACGTGCAATGGAGAAGCTGAACGGCCAGCTCGAGCGCTACCAGCAGAGAATGCTGGACATGTCAGCGTTGTTGCAACAAAAACAGCGAGAAGCCGAGCTAAAGGCTTCTCTGGCGGTACAGTTTGTGCCGATAAACGTGAGGTGCAGAGTGTGCATCACCAACAGTTCGGAGCACGACGTGTGGCAGCAGTGCTGGAGGTGCCTTCTCTTTCGCTCCTGGAAGTGCAACGGACAGCCCTGCCCCTGCATCCTGGATATGGATTCACCGAGATCGCCTTCGACTTTCATCGGATGCCTACTCCGCCGAAAGAGTTGGTGCCTGGTTTACTGCGAGGAGGGCCCACACGTCAACTACGCCAACAACGCGCCACTCGCAAGTGTAGGTGTATCGCTTGTGTATAATTTATAGTGCAAAAATTTAGAGTGTGTGTGTGTGGCTGTGTAAGTATGTTTGTATATGTGTGCGCGCGCTCGTGTCATTTTATTATTTCATTGTAAGCTGAGTCATTCGACTCTTACGCGTTTTTTAATAAATAAATATTGTGCTAGAATTTCTCTTTTTATGCGTGCAAAAACCCCCACTCCCATCAACGATCCCCAAAGCCGAAATTTAGAGTAAGCTTTGCGGCACCGAGTAGTAGAGTAATATATGCACGCGTTCATTTCGATGCGAATCATTCGTCAAGCGACCGGCAAAGCAGCAACTCGACCATGGGACAGGAGCAGAGCAAAGAGCAGAAAAAAGGTTCTACGTGGGAGGAGAGACAGCCTCTATGAGAAGCAAGGAGCCAAGAAAGCAGAACAATCAGTCGTCATTCTCAACCAACACTTTCTCGTATCCAGAGAAAAGCGGTTATAATAATCTGGCTAAAAAATCCTCCTCCTCCTCCTCGTCACAGAATCAAAAATCCTTTTCCTGAAACGCTAATTGCAATAATATATATTTCAAAAACAATCGGCCCTTTTCAGGGCCACCATATAAATTATATACGTGGAACAATCTCTCTCTTTACAGCGCAGAAAGGATCAGAGCCGGCGCAAGGGCAATAAAAGCCAAACAGCAGGTATACGACAGGTAGACGGCGGCTTTGGCGGACGCGCGCGAGTATGGCGTAGAGAGGGGAGAGAGAGAGAGAGAGAGAGAAGCGGGTCCGGTACAGCAGCGGCGGGAGCCACCGCGCCAGAGCTCAGGGGCTACTATAGTGTAGAAGGAGAGGGGGCTACGGGCTGGTATAGCGAGAGTCGCGCACGTGCGTTCGAGCTCGGGGCCGGTATGGAGTAGACAGCGAAAGAGAGAGAGAGAGAGAGAGAGAGAGAGAGAGAGAGAGAGCTACTATAGTGTAAAAGGAGAGGGGGCTACGGGCTGGTATAGCGAGAGTCGCGCACGTGCGTTCGAGCTCAGGGCCGGTATGGAGTAGACAGCGAAAGAAAGAGAGAGAGAGAGAGAGAGTCGCGCTCGGGTCTGCTTGGCTAAAAGGGGGAGGGCTGGCATCGTATGCGTGATATAGCTTTTGTTTAAAAATTATTCATAATTATTTATAAATAAACAAAAGCCACCCATCGATGACAGACTATTTATGACAGTAGCGGTCGTAAATCATGTTAACCTTATGACATCGTATGCGTAATATAGCTTTTGTTTAAAAATTATTTATAATTATTTATAAACAAAAGGCACCCATCGATGACAGACTGTTTATGACAGTAGCGGTCGTAAATCATGTTTATTAACCTTATCAGCTACTGTTGATATAAACATGGGCTTCTGTTTACATAAACAACTGGCGCCAGCCACGGGACTGGTGACGTCACCTAGGCCACGCCCAGTCTCTCCATACCAGCCCATATACTACTATCCTCTATCTATTTTTGTATCAACTCCATCCGTAATGATACTTTTTCCTGTTCCCCTGTACAAGATTGTGCTTACTTTTGTACATCTTTGTAAATTATTAGTTTTATTTATTTCGGTACGGGTCTTACAAATTGACGGCTTGCTATTTCGACCATGGCTACTCTGACTTGGTCGTCAACGCCTTTGTATACTTGAAAAAACGTTTTACTTTTCACGTGCATTATGCGATACCTTTAAATCATGTTTTCTCAGAAATCAGCGTAGGTACGTATTCTTGTAATTACCTTTCTCAAAAAGCATTGGAAAATGCTTGAGCAGTACGCCACTTTTTTCATAAACGAACTGATTGCGCGTCATATTTTCTTAGTTTGATGTCTCTCGACGATGGTCTGATCAGAAAATAGTTTACGGGCGACGCCTTTTCGTCTCACAAAACCTTCAATTGGTGAGTGAGAGGACAAGAGTTTACGTCAATTTCTATCTATAAAGTATATAAAATTACATTATTGATTGTTTGAACAGGATTTGAACGGATTTAATGAGTGGTATCCACGCATTACTTATGCGTGGCGCGTCATTCGGATTGAACAGCCACTTCATACAGTTTTGCAACGCGTTCTTTCTATGTTTATTGCTATTGATTTTCGAGGTTTTGTTCTTTTAATTATCTACTGGTGCCATGGAAATTCGTCTCGTTATTGCTGTACATAGCAGACAGAAATCCTCTTCTTGCGACTTATCGTTTCGACTCCCTCATCGTTAGATTGATAGAAATAATGTTATTATGGAGCTCTATAGCTTACTTGTACAACGTTTACAAACAAAACAATTACATGTAAATCGACTACAATGCTCTTCTCAGCTCAAAAATATCAAGTGGCGCGGTAGCGCCACAAAGGCGAGTTTGAGAAGCAGACGAAGCTGCGGCGCCCGTTACACTATTTACTTCTATATTGGTGTTAGGATTTTTCATTATACAAAAAAAAAAAAAAATACTTATCATTACTGTTGGTAAGGTTTTTTGGCTCATTAGAATGTTCTGAGCTAAACTATGATTTCCAACAAAAATATTAGTGAAAAGGCTGCTTATTTTTATAATATGTGAGTGTATAGTCCAAAAATGCTAAAATCACGTTTTTCTTCTTCAGCCCGAAATGTGAAAGGACCGTTAAGTTAGCCGCAAGAAGTGTTAGGACCGTGAAGTTGGCCGCAGAGCTATATACACATGGGGATTGCTTTCTCATATAAAATATTATATTACGATATTTAGAATTAAGAGGTTGCCGGTGCATGCTCTGCGTTCCGGAGCAGTAACAGTAACTAGCTTGCTAGAGTAGCCGATGACAAGGTTTAGGTTGTTTTCGGTGTCTTGGTGTAAAAATTATTAAAAGGCGGTGTCCAGGTGTCCAGGGTGGCCGATGACGAGGTCTAGGTGGTGCGCTCCGTGGTTTTTGGTGTCTAGGTGTAGAAATAATTCGAGGGTGGTGTATATCAGAACAATCTGTGATTTCATGTTAGTGATAAAAATGTTACCAAAAAGCTGTGGTCGAAAGGAGCTAAAAATGCTTATACTTTATTTTTACTACGTTGAATATGAAATACTCAAAAAATTTACTATAAAGGATTGAAATCTCTAAACAAAATTAACTTTTAAAAAAGTAAAAGGTTAGGCAAGTTTGATATATTCTGCAACAAAATTACAGATAGAAAAGAACTGAGATCAATCAAACAACGTCAAGTTTATTATATTTAATCGTAATGAAGCAAAGAACAACTCTCAAGATAATTACTACGTAACTTGCCATGCCCGTTTCATTTTGTTTATTGGTGAACAACTAAAATTTTCTTTTTACATATTAGAACGTCATATAAACACCATAAGTACAATGAAACGGGCAAGGTTTCGTTTCGTTGTTTGATTGATCTCAGTTCTTTTCTATCTGTAATTTTGTTGCGGAATATATCAAACTCGCCTAACCTTTTACTTTTTTAAAAGTTAATTTTTAAAGAGATAACATTTTCATGATATTTCGGTTATAATAATTTCTCTGTTTGAATTATACCTTTTTGGATAATACTCTTTTATGAAAAACTAAGTGGCTGGATGTTTGCTTGTTAGATTTATTGCTTATTGATCGAATAATTTTCCCTAAAATTTAGTTGTTAAACGTTGGTAATCTATAAAAAGCGCAATATTCGAGATTTTATTATTCCTGTTAATCAGTTTTCCGCTCTGTAACCGAGCTTCTAGCAATTCTCCGTTGAAACAGTTATAAACACCGTGCTTAGTATAAGGACAGGCTGCGCAAGTTCTACGAATAATTATTTATTTATTCGGATACTAGCATAAGATCGAAAGCTTTTATTGTTACTAAAGGTGTATTGGATAATGTAACGCGGACAAGTGGACGTTATTGTGTCCAAGGTTTATGCAGACGATCGTCTGTCCACGCTGTTTGCTAAAGTGGACAGGTTTGTTTCGTGCAGACGCTTTTGATGTGTTTAGAGTAACGAATTGGGACTCGCGGACTCCTGTCTTCGGCTATAGAATCTCGAACAATTTATTGTCACACTGTAGAATCGCGGACAGTGGAATGTCCACAATTATGTTGCATACTCTTACCTTGTGGTGGCTTATAATATAGATAGCAAGTTTACATTCTCCTTCTCTTCTTCTCTTCTCAATAGTTTTAAGTTGTTTTAAGGATGTTTTTAATTATCTACACAATATTAGGATTTTATATTTGGTCGATTTTGTATAAACCCTCCAAAACTCGTAAAAAAAAATTAAATTTATTTTACGGTAAAAATGTTCTTTGAACCTTAATCATTTAGGTTACCAAAAAAAAAAATGTCAAATGTATCAAATTTCAAATAGTTTTTAGCAGTAAAAGAACTGAAAAAATGTCCGTCTGTCCGTCCAGATTTTTTTTTGCATTTATTCCACAAATCTTGATGTCTTTTATAAACGAAAAACTATTTAATGGCATGGACAGGTACATATGATAAAAATATACATTCCTACTAAAAAACATTATCAAGATTTTATCCATCTGTAGGATGATTACGATTACCTTGTGCGTGTTAAGTAAATAGTTAAACGCACAAGAATGTTAAAGCGGAATCGTTAGTAATTGTCCAAATTATTAGAAATAGAATCAGCTCAGCCGCACGGCATGTAGCGGCATTTTTGTGTCCCGTCAGAGGCAAGTTAATATTGCGTGCAAAGTTTTTTCAAAGTTTTAAAAGCTTCCCGGATCAGTCCTCAAGAAAGATCCCCGGCTGCACTATGTTAATGGTATAATAATTAAAATATCTAAAAGAATACTCGATTCCTGTGTAGAGTCGTACCAACTTCGCAGCACAACAGGAACAATGGTCTCCTTCAGGATAAAGTGTTTTATTGCATTTCTCTGTTTTCATTAAAAAGTCGATAAATGCGCATATTTATGTGAAGAATGATCGTTAAGTAATCAATAAGTTGTTTTTAGTCAGTACACATTGTATACTATAAGACTACGGGACGGCAAGTGTGCATTAAAATAATATTTTTGAACATTGTAACCTTTTTTTTAATAACCACGAGTCACCTGATCGTATTTCACTTGCTGAACTTTAATGCTTGATGCTTGACATATATAAAACTGATTTCACTCCATTCTTTAACGTATATTTATAAGCATATACAGAAACTTTGCAAGCTGCAAATACTTGGCAATTCTTACAATGAATTCATAAATTTTGAAGGAAAAATTAGAATAGGATTCTTTTACAAATGTACAGATTTATGAAGATGCCCTGGTAGAAATGATTACCAACGGTAAACTGTTGGCTAGAGTGACGTTTTTAGCAGGTTCGTTGGCCAATCATAATCATCTGTTGGGTTATTTTCTACCAAAGTGAAGACCAAACTTATAGTTGCCAACGTTTCACCTTGTAAAAGATGTTTTTCAAACCGATTTTATACTTGTTTAATGCGTTTAATTAAAGTTCAGAAGAAATGTAACGGACCCTATGGTGGATCGTCCTTTTCTAAAGCCATACTGTTTATCGGAAAGGTCTCCTACTTTGCGTACAGCACTTAGTATTCGCGGTTTAACCAGTGCTTCCCCCGTCTTTCCCATTGTGTCTAAAAGACTCAGTGGCCTATAGGAAGTATCCGTATCCGTTTCTTTTTTCGGTTTTTCAATCAGTACAAGTCTCGCTCTTTTCCACCGCGAGCTAAAAACTCCCTGCACCAGGCACTGGTTGTACATCTCCAAGAGCAGCTCAGGCCGTTGCCACTCTTAAGGAACGAAGTTGCCGCGATGAGTTAGCCTTCTGTAACAAGAGGTATCTCGTCTGCCGGTATTTCCGCCGTTTCTGTCTGGGGTCTGATGAGATGTGTGGGGAACAGCCCATCGATTACTTTTTCCATCGTTTCAGCTTCCATGGGTTCCGTGCGTTTCATTTCGCCCATCTTTCGTGTAACAATCGCGTATCCATCGCCGAATGGATCTTTCTCGACGTCGTCGATGATCTTCGTCCAGCAGCGGTGCTTGCTCTCTTTTATCGCGTCTCTGAGAATTTTTCGCGATTCGTCCTTGAGCCCTTCTTCTAGAGTACAAATTTTCATTCCTGAGCTCCGCAATGTCGTCTGTCCACCAGTACACCGGTCTTCTCTGGTAGCTGGTAGACACCCTGGGCATGGTCGCATCGCAGATCTCAGTTATCAGATTAGTAGTTTTCTCTACTATTGTCTCTGCTCTTTCGCGTCCGCCTAATTCGTGCGAGATCCCGTTGGATGGGAGGTTCGCGCTTTGAATTAACATCGCGAGTTTCTCTCGGTTCATGCGTCGGGTGTTCCATCTTGGCGCTCGATTGTGATTTTTCCTTGTACTGGTTTGGCGGTCTTCGTTCATATTGAATAGAATATACTGGTGGTCTCTAGCTGTATATTCTTCCGTGACATGCCAGTCTCTTATGTTGCGGATCGTCATTTCGCTTGCGGAGGTTACATCCGGTATTGATTCCCCAAAGCCTGTTCTAGGGTAGGTAGTGATATTACCCTCGTTCGCTACTATCAAGTTCAGCCTGGCCTTTATTTATCTATTACTAAACGAATAATTCATTTGGATTGTCTTTTATAAGAAAATTATATTGTGCATTTGATTTTTAGTGAATTATAATTAAAGTTACAAATGGCTTTTAAATAACGGAAAATTTCCAACGAATTTTAAAAGTATACTACTTCGTTGATATATCATAAAATTTCTTTTAGTATTTCAACTACTTCGTTGATGTATCAACGAAGTAGTTGATATATCACTTATTAAACTTAAAGTTTCAGTTATTTAATGAATAATTAGGAACAACTCTCAAGATACTTACTACGTAACTTCCCATGTTCGTTCATTATACTTATGGTGTTCTCGATTAGTAACTTATTTGTGTATTTAAACTTTATAAAATTGTTATTCCGATACAATGATATATAATCAATGTAGATAACACGACATTAATTTGTAAATATAGTTAAAAAAAAGTATGCAATATGAAGTAACATTTTTTTCTTGTGTAAAATATAAATTACATATAAGTTATGAAAATTTTATTTATTTAAGAAATTAAATAAAAAATATGTAGAAACAATTAATTTAAAAAAAATTTATGCTAACTTTTGCATACTTGAAAACTCTTTAAAGGTACCATATAATGTATTGTGCAAAATTAAAGTATTGATAAATTAAATATTACGTTCTAATAGATAAAAAACGGAAATTTCAGTTGTTCACCAATAAAAAAAAATAGACGGGCATGGCAAGTTACGTAGTAAGTATCTTAAGAGTTGTTCTTATAATTGATCATTATATAACTGTAAAATAAGCCCTTCAATGAATACAATTTTTTGCTCCATCCCTATTATGATTACATATATTAAACTTGACTATGTTTAATTGATCTCAGTTCTTTTTTATCCGTAATTTTAGTTGCTCCAAGTCACAATTAATTTTGACAAATACAAGAATTTTTGTAATTAATCAATTGTCATCAAACTCGCCTAACCTTTTACTTTTTTGGAAGTTAATTTTTTTAGAGATTTTAGATCTTTTTAGTGAATTTCTTTTGTGTTTCATATTGCTCACCATCTAGACTTCATCATCGGCCACCCTGTACACCTAGACGCTGTCCTCGTATGATTTTTTTTCCGATACACTAAAAGCCACGGAGCACCCCACCTAGACCTCAACATCGGCCACTCCGTACATCTAGATACCGCTGTCGAATGATTTTTACACCAAACACTAAAAACCACGGTACGAATTACCTAGACCTCGTCATCGGCCACCTTGTATGTTTCCCTGTTAAAAAAAATGACGTCATTGAATAACATTATTAAATGATGTTATAAACTGACGTCATTAAATGACGTGATTAGACGTGTCACAAATTGGAACAAAAAATAACGTTATTTTATGACGTCATTTTCTGAATATGTTGATTGTATGAAAATTACATATTTGTGTAGTATCTAAAAGTCCTAAATATTTAAAAATTGATAAAGAGAAGTGGTCTTATAGGTACTACCATCTAGACAGTAGCACGGAAAATGGAGGCTAATGCCTGGAAAATGTTGTTATTTAATTATTTGTTGTTTATTAAAATTATCAAAAATTATTAATTTGTTGGACATTAGCCCCCATTTTTCGCAAAAAATTAGAACATAAATCATATACTCAATCATAGTTTTTCAAAGTCAGTGTATAATTAAGTTAATTTTTGCAAAAGATATAATATATTCACGATTTCTCTACTTCGGTAGGAATATTTGTAACGATAAAATCAAGTTCTATGATTTTGCAAATAAGATAGCCCAAACATATATATAGGACTTTAAGAGTATTTTTATTCGAACATTCAGGAAATTTTACAAAAAAAAATATCAGATTAGTTTTAGTTAAAAATGCATTTATTATTAGCTAAAAATCATTAAAAATAGGCAAAAATGAAGAAATTTCTTGAAACTCCAACTTTCCCTTACGGAAAATATCCCCGAAGATACCCCCAAAAAAACCCTGAAGAAAACTCCCAAAGGCACTCCCAAAAAAACTCAAAGTTGGGGTAAATTCGGACGGGGAGTATACTCTCGAATACAGAGTATACTCCTAACTTGGGAGTATACTGTCGAATACAGAGTATACTCCCAACTTGGGAGTATACTCTTAACTTTAGTGTACATACTAGACTTCAGTGTACACATCCCAAAATTAAGTATATAGTACTAATTCGGAATGTGCTCTACTGAAGCAAAGTACGCACCCTAAAAATGAGAGTACACAAATATTTAATGAAAAATGAGACCTGTAAATAGAAATGATTCTGATTTATTAGAAAAATAAATAAATAATATAATGCTTCGTTTCGTATTAATGAACTAAAATTCTATATAAATGATATTCATATAATTACATTCCTTTTTTTTACCTCCTTGGCAGCGTTTTTACATTTGTTAGACAAAATTGTCTTAAGAGTCTTTTCAATATTTTCTTTGGTCTCCGATGGCAGAGTTTTAGCAGCATAGACTGACAAATAAATAATAATAAACAATTATGAAATAAATATTAACAAATTTAGAATAAAAAATGTATTAAATATAATATAATCTTACTCAATATTGCCTTCTGCTTCGTCGGATCAAGTTCCGGTTTTGCACTCTCCGACAAGCGTCCTTTTTTGCCGCTCATCGAAGATATTGCAAAATCCTCTTTTCAAAAAAGTGCGTTACATAAGTCCAGGAGTAAGTTTCGCAGATCCTTCTTTCGCAATTTGTCGATGATCGCTGCTGGAAGCTGAACGCCGTGTCCAATATTGTAGAAAAAGGTGATATTAATAAAAAACGAAGAGAAAAAAGAGACTTAAGAAAAAATTATTGGCATGATACAAATATTGTTTTTTTAGATGTAACATCAATTACTGCTGTTACAATGCCGCTACCCTAAGCGGGTCTTGGGCGTTGTCGTCCAGATCGGACGGGTGGGTGCCGATCACCACTACACAGCGCGTCCTTAGGTTGCGGATAGAGGAACAGCCCCTGAGAAAGAGGTTAGCTGCGAATAAATTGAATAAGCAGCCGCGGACATCCGATAGGAACAGGCATAGGTGTGATGAGCCCACACTGTCGAACGCATTCATCTAGAAACACTACGCAAGCACCACAACAAAAAAACACTTCACATTATCTCTTATCTCTCAATCTATCTCTTTCATCACACATTACAAAAATGGGCAAAAATCCTGCTGCCGAGGAGGATGCGGGAGCGATGACAACTGCCCCGAAAGGGGATGTGTAGAATGATTCGTCACCTGGTCTTACGCGGTAACGATGCCAGTGAAGGCGCGCTGCCTTGCAGGGGGGCGTTAGGATGCGAGAATGAAACCGTAGTGTGTCTGACGACGAAGTTGAATAAAACCAAAAATAGAGTTTTCCGAACATCACAAAGTGGAACGAGAATTCTTCTCCAATGCATAAATTAATGATTTGATTCAATTTACATTCACTCGTTTTATTCTGGTAGAAATGTAGCAGTCGTGCCTTACATGCAAAAACACAGCTTGTATAAATTTTACCGCTTGTTTTCATTTTAGATTGAAAAATGAAAATTAATCCGTTAAACGTTCTAAACTTATTATTAGCATACTTTCAAGCGTTAAACATACCAGATAGTGTCACGAATTATCACGAAACAGAGTTGGCCGAAAAAATAAAAGAAATTTTAATAGATGCAACACATGATTTCAACGATGTAGAAATGATTACTGATGACTCTTTGGATTTTCAAGAAGAGTATAAAGACCATAATGCGGAAATAATTGAAGATGAAGTGCAACATCATTTTCCTGATCCGGATATAGCACCAACAAATCAATGTACAGCAGATAATGAAGAACTAGATTTTGAATACAAAAAAAGAGCTGTAGAATTTTGGAGAAGTAGCAAAACGAAGCAAAATTTAAGTCTCAAAACAGTGCAAAACAGATTCAAAAAAGTATCATCTATTAGTCAGCTACGTCGTTGGGCTCATTCAATTAATAAAGGTGGCACGTATAGAGAAAAAGTAGCACAAATTTGTCAGTATACCCTGGATAATTTTCAAGCAGCTCTCGACAGTGGTTCAATTATCCATGATGAAGATATAATTCGATGGGCCTTACAAGCTAAAAAAGAAATTGGTTTTGATGATATTAGATTCAAAGCTTCTAAACATTGGTTACTCAAATTTAAGCAAGCACACCGAATAGTTTCTAGGAAAATAAATAAGTTCATAACAAGAAAAACACTAGAAAGTAGTGCAGAACTTACGGCTAAAGCTGAAGCATTTATCGATGACGTTAAATCGTGTATACCAAGGATTGGACTCGAAAATTTGTATAATACAGATCAGAGCGGATTTCAGCTAGAAATGCATTCTGGAAGAACATTAGCAGTAGAAGGAGAAAAGCAAGTGCAATGTCTGGTACAGTCAATTTCAGCAACAACGCATAGTTATACTATACATCCACTAATATCAGCTACTGGACAACTGTTGTCACCGCTATTTCTTGTTTTAAAGGAACCAAGTGGCAAGTTTGGCCCTATTGTAGAACAAAACATATTTAGACCAGAAAACGTGTACGTGGAAGCATCCAAATCTGGAAAATTAACAACAAGTAAGGGAACTAATAACAATTTTTACATTGTAATATCGTTGATCAGTTAATTAGTAAGTCGTTTAATTGCAGATCACTTCAAAATCTGGTTGGAAAAAATATTTTATCCCTATGTAGGCCATCACTCAATACTATTACTTGATTCTTGGAGTGGTCATTGTGACAAAGTTATAGAAGAAACAATGCCACAAAATAAAATTATTAACATAAAAAAAATTCCAACTGGAACCACAGGAAAAATACAACCACTTGATGTCTATGGATTCCGTATTTGGAAAAACTTTGTCCGAACATTTTCTGATAATGTAATGTTAATGGATCATGATATGAATTTACATGTGAGAAATAATATAATTATACTTCAATCATTGGTTCACAACCAACTGTCTTCACCAAGATATATAGATTTGTTTAAATATTCCTGGTATAAAAGCGGTTACGTCAATGAAAAACCAGATAAATTTGATAATCCTATAGATTTCAGTTTTGGAAAGTCTTGTGCAACACATTGTGAAATAGAAGGGTGCACAAACATTGCAATTGTATGATGGGGTTGGTGCAAAAAAGCATTGTGCTTTAAACACTTTTATGAGGACTACCATTATTGTAAAAACATCGTAAAATAATATATTTTATGCTCAATACAAAAAATGCACTATGGCAAAAGATAAAAGATTGTAGATTATTATTATACTCTAATATTATAAACAAAAATACATTATAAGTTGAATTTACAATAAAGGAATTTCAATAACATTCTGATAACAATTTCTACGGAAATTATAAAACTGCTTCACACACAGAATTTTCTTGTTTACAAATTTAGGAATTTGAGGTGGTTTGGTTAAAAAGCACAACCATTTAGCCTATTTGTTCTTTAGGGGTTTAGGGTTTAAGGCTCTTTAGTTCACATGTACAGGCTACAAAGATCACACATTTATAACAAGTTTTTATGAAAGTTAAAATTTTTTTTCGATATTTCCGTCCGCCATATTGGTTCCGCCATTTTGAATTTTCAAAATTTGATAACAGATTTGTAATCAGCGACCTCGAAAACCTCTATATACAAACTTTCTACGAAATATTATGTATTGAATTACATATTTACAGTTATTTTGTGTTAGGGGTGGTTTACCCCCTTAGGGATAATATTTATGAAAACACCGAAAGACGTCAACTAAATTTTGTTATTAAGGATGTTTAAACATTTTTTCCAATTTTTTTTTAGTCGGTTTAAACATTTTTATTATAAAATTATGCCAAAAAATATATGTTTTCAACCCCTAAAAAATAGGGGATGCTACCCTTACTCTTCAAATCACCATGAAATACTTGCTCTTTTTGTAAGAAATAACCTCCAATTTGTTTCATTGAAAAATATTAATTTTAAGCCGAGATATTTAAAAAAAACGCTTTTTGGGGGTTAACTTTAGGGGAGGTTTTTACCCCTTAAAAGTGAAAATTAGCCGATAAAAAAAAATACGTGTCTCTTATTTTTTTATGTTCTACAACATATATGAAAATCATCAAAATCGGTGAGTTCGGGTTGGGTACCTTTCCTTGTAAGTCTTTCGGTATATAACACCTCAATGGTACATTACATGGGGCAAATATTAAATACAATAGCAACTGTAAATCCCACATAGCATGGAAGGTCAGGGGAAGCTTCCTGAAAGCTTCCACGGACGCTTGGAAACCTTTCAAAAAGTTTTCGTGTAACATTTCTGGAAGACGGAAATGTCCGCGACACTTTAACCTCAGAAATATTTCAGTCGATATCACTAGTACTTTCTAGTGTACTAGTTACTAGTACTACTGCTACTATCTTTTTAAAATATTTTATTAAATATTGCATTAATATGAATTAAAGCTTACTGAAAGCTTAAGAAAGTTTTGAAAGTCCGTCCAACTTACTGAGAAAGATTGCAGTTAGCTTTCACAAATATTGTGAAATAATTTGAATGACTTTTGTGAAATATTTTGAAAAGCTTTCATGTAACCTTCCTGGAAGATAAAAATGACCGCAACACTTTGACGAAAAAATATTTCAGGAAAGATTACTTAAACATTCCAGGGATTATTTTCTCAAGATTTTATCAAAGATTCAGTGAATGTCTATTAAAGCTTACTGAAAGCTTTTGCCATTTTTTGAGAAGCCGTTTAACTTACTGAGAGCTTTTGAAAATACTTCTAAATTTTACACTCAGATTTCTTAAATATTACCGTTAAGATTTCCAAACTGTAAATGCTATAGCAAAAACGCCGCAATCATAAGAATTAGTTTGATACTGTTCTTGTTCAAAAGATATGCGTAAATTATCTTTACTCGGAAACAGCCTATTAATAAAAATGCTATGATCACCATCAAGACGTTTTTTGTTAATATTATCAAAAATTAGGAAATAAGATTTAAACAAAACTTTTATTTTATCACTATTGCAGAATTTATTTTAAATGAGCGACGCTAGAAACGGGTTTTTTAATATGTAATTTAGATTAAATTTATATTAAATACTCAATACTTTATTTCCCATTTTACTCACATCAATTATTTTTGCACGAATAGAATATTGTAACATTGCATCAACTTTTAATTTTGTTCCGTTTACAATATCCATCATTTAAATTTATATTTTTCAATAATATAACAATTGCTTCTTCTTTTAATTTTAATTTATGTGGTGGAAGGCTATTTGGTGTTAGTGAATTTATAAAATCAAATGGTAAATAAGTTCTTAAATTGTTATCGTTATCATTAAGCGTTAAATCTATTCTATTCTTCAACTTCACCCTCAATTTTTGATAGAATTTCATTATTAAGACTTAGTACATCTGTATTTTTTGGAGATAAAATTACTCTTTTATTAATATTTTGTTTATTAAATCTACTACCATAAGTTTTATCAATAACAATGTTAGTGCATAAAATTTCTTTTAGTATTTCAACTACTTCGTTGATACTTTCAAAATAAGTTGGAAATATTCCGTCACCAACATTCAAAAGCCATTTTTAACTTTAATTATATTACTAAAAATCAAATGCACAATATAATTTTCTTATGAAATACAATTGAAATGAAATATTCGTTTAGTAATAGATAAATAAAAATTAAGAATTCATTTTTATCATAATGTATAAACAATCTTTTGAGTATACTAAATATTATATCTAATATAATATGATGAAATTAAAATCATCAACATTTATGCAAACATTTCCAATCCGTGCTACAACGCACCCCAATGACACGTATGTAATTTCTATTATTTTTATGAATTGATAATAAAATAAAATTCATCAAAATAATTTTACAAATAGTTTAAAATATTATTACATTTTCTTTGTATTAACTCTATTAAATAAGTTTAGGATTGAAATACAACGAGCATTAGAGTCCTTGATTGTATATTAAAAAAGATATAAATTGATCTACTTCCTAATTTTATAATAACTTCTGATTATTACATTTAATAATACTAGGGGGTACCCCCCCCCCCCTACTCGCTTCGCTCACCAACCCCCACGTTCGTTGCAAATTGGTGTGCCAGTGTCTTCGAGGATAACGCGTTTTTATTTATAATAATAAAAATTTTACTGCCGCTGGTTTAGAAAGTCAAAAAGTAAAGCGAAGGTAAAAAAGAAAAGCAAGCTACGCTATATAACTTTTAGTTTTTATTGAGCTTACTTGAATAACAAAAAAACATTACAATTTTCATGATATGCAAATGAATTCAAGTTACTACAAAGTATTCACAAAAAAAATTCTTGTATTTCTCCCAAACAGTTCGTGCTAATGGTAATTTGTTAAAACCAAGCAAAAAACGAACGCAATTGCTCTAGTAACATAATTGTACATGCCTCATCAAATATATGAAAAATGTTTTCATCATTTTCAATTAATCTCATGGCTATTGCTGTTTCAGTAAATGTTGAATACATTTTATTTTCAAAGTACTTCAAATCATTAAATAAGGTTGCCTCTTTAACTCTGTGTAATATTAATTTTAAGTAAAATAACTTTTGTTCGTTAGGAATCACACAGGTTAATCTTCCTAAAGTATTTGAATAGTTTTAACGTCTAATCCACTTCTTTTTCGTAAAAGCAATGTTCTGGTATATCACAATACCAACAATTTCTGGCATAATCATCAATTTTACTTAGGTTAAACCATGCTGTTAAAGTTGTCTCGTGAATGAGAGAATCTATATCAATGTTGTGTTCATCAAAAATTGTTGTTCGATTGTTTGTTGATTCTGTAAATTAATAGCTAATTTAACTACACTATAAGAACAAGCACAAATTGGTAATTTGTGCGCACACGTTACTACAAGGAACAGCGAGAGATAGACCTATGCCGACGAAATCGTCTCGTGAGCACACGTGACGATTTGGTAGACGAACCGAAACTTGAAACTCCGAAACCCGAAACTCCGAATTGCCATCGTGAGCATACGAGGCAACCCGGAACACCCGAGCGACATCGAGCCTCGTCTACGTGAGCTCACGTGGGCGACACCCGGTACCACCGTAAAACACACGCGCCGGAGAAATTTGAGTTAAAGTCTTTGTGAGATTTATTGTGTGGTGTAAAGTTCGAGGGTTATCATGGGGAGGTCTAGAAGAAGACGAAGCGAGCAGCCAGATCGAGAGGACGACCTGGACTTCCGAGGCCACTTCAACCTAGGGAACGAGAGAGGAAGCTGCGCCAAGGTCATCTCCAGGAAGTTGCCATCCCGAGTCGAGCTGCCAACGTCAGTCTAGGCGTCGAGACGAAAACTAAGTGGGTACTCAGAGACGAGTTAGGAGATTCGCGGACGCGATAGTGAAAGGAGCGCGAAGGCGAACGTGGTTGAGAGTGTGCTTGTGAGAGTGAGAGAACAAAGAGAGAGAGAGAGAAGGAAGTAGAGAGAAGCGTGATCGCGGATGCGAGGATATCATCGAGCAGCAACCGCGTCGTCAACGAAATTCAGTTTCGGCCGTGACAGCGTGGCTCGCGCGAGATCGCCTTTGTTCGGAGATTGCGACGCGACACGCGGAATCGGAGGTGAACGCGAGAGAGTGTATGAGAGAGAGAGAGAGAGATAGATAGGTCTTTATTTGCTAAAAGCAAAAAATAATACAAATTAGATCACAAAGACTGTGTCGCATACAGCTAACGAAAATAGATAATAAAATATGTAAAAATACCGTCACATAAAATCACATAAAATCACATTTCGTCATATTTAATTATCACATTAAACTTTTCTAATATTACGCTGTACACTTAAGGTTTGGTCATAGACCTATCTGTATAGCACGTTTGAAATCTAAAATACGTAATACTGAAAGAATTTTTACGGCCTAAGGGTCGAGTCCGACTAGATTAAAAACTAGATTAAGATTAAGAATGCAGCACCAGAGGGCTCAGAGTCGTCACGATTCAGTGGCCAGCAGGTGCCGCCATAGTGCCCCCTTGAAGGAGGCGAGAGATGGCAGGTTTCGCAGAGTAGAAGGGAGAGAGTTCCAGAACCGAGCACCCTGGACCTGGAAGGCCCTAGCCCCGGTTTCAGTACTCACGGTAGGGATGCTCAGTTCCGGGGGAACTCCTCTACTGGAGGGTCTTTGCTTGTGTTTATTGAACAATGAGGCCAGATACGAAGGTTCACCGATCCGGATTATTCTGTATAATAGAATGGCCTCAAAGTAGAGCCTTCTAGAATCGGTGCGAAGCCATTCTAGACTCCTCCGGTAAGGACTGATGTGTTCATCCCAGATAACCCCGAAGATGAATCTCACACACGAATTGCTCAGTCTCTGTATCCGTATTCGTTGTTCGTTAGACGCGTCCAGGATAGTCAGAGCACAGTAGTCGATGTGCGATTGTATAAGTATCTCAACTAGCCTTCTGCGGAGAGTCTCAGTGGTACAGCCCCTGATAAACCGCAGGCTATACAGGGCTTTATTTACTTTTTTCGTGATCGCATCCACCCGCAGTTTCCAAGTAAGTTTGCTATCCAATATAACACCAAGACTCACGACCGTCTCATGGAATGGGACGATCACTCCGTCCGGTAACGAAACCCCAGGCAAGTTCCATGATTTAATATCATTAACGTTCTTCATGGACCCGAAAAATATAGACTTGGTTTTGCCGGAGTTAAGTTGTAGACCGGAGCTCTCCGCCCAGCCAGAAACCAGCCGTGCCGCTTCTGCCAGTCGAGCCACGCCGTCCAGGAAATTATCTTTGTTGATGTGTAGATAGATCTGGAGGTCATCCGCGTAAAAAGATGTTTAAATGTGTTGCCGTCGAGTATATTTTGCAGGTCGTTGACATAGATGCTAAACAGCAAGGGTCCCAGGACAGAACCCTGTGGAACTCCCAGATTGGTTTCAAGCCACTCTGAAGTTCCGTTTTTATTCGAACTTACCATCTGAGATCGCCCTTGTAAATATGATTTAATCCACAGGAGAGCCGCCCTAGAGAACCCCAGCTGTCTCAGCTTAGATAGTAATTTGGAAGGTGAGATGGTGTCAAAGGCCTTGTTGAAGTCAAACAGCAGCATAAGCATCACCTTCTTTTTGTCAATTGCCATGCGTATGTCGTCGGTCAATTTTAACGCTGTTTGTGTACTGTAGTGTTTTCGGAAACCGGCCTGGAAGGGGTCGATTATATTATTTTTATTGAGATACTCCGTCATCTGGGTGTGCACGATCTTCTCGAGTACCTTTGAGAGGAAGCATAGCAATGCAATTGGACGAAAGTCCTTAACATTGGAAGGAGCGCTGGTCTTTCTTAGCGCGATTAACTGTGCCTGCTTCCAGATACTCGGAAATATCCCCTGAGCGAAGGAGCAGTTAAATAGATTAAGAATAAATTCGCCAATAATTGGAAGGGCCTTGACGACCACCCCACATGGAATACCATCGACACGCCTCGCTTGCGAGGAAAAATGTGATATAGCAAGGACGACGTCGCTCATACTAACAGGGCTAAAAGTAAAGCCCTCCTCGCTTGCAAGTAAAATAGTGTCCGTTGCATTGTCTATATTTTCGAGGGGTGACACCGATACTTCCGCGAAGTGCTCGTTCAGCTCCCCCGGCGTAAACCGTAAAACCAAAAAACTACTCCTCCTCCTTACGCCCAGGCAGGAGGCTGAGATGATGCATTACCTTCCAGATATGTCTATTTTCATCAAGGGCGTCTGATAGTTGTTGGCGAAGGAAGGACTCACGCTCTTAAGCAGAACGCATGTCGACCTCGTTGGTGAATCGAAGGACCCCATCGAAAAGCTCCGCTCTCCCCGTGCGCTCATAGCGCCTGAATGTAGCATTGCGTTTATCGATGAAAAGCCTCAACTCTGGTCCAGACCAAGGAGCATATTTCCTACGTGGGTAAACTGTTTTCAAAGGCGCCAATTCATCAATTAATCACTAATTTTATATTATTATTAAGAACGCATAAAGTGCCCTCCAAATCGGTTTCGATGGAATTCATGGCTGTCCAGTCACAATAAGACAAGAGGTCGACAAGACTAGTTGTGTCTATGCACTTGTAACCCCGGTAAGAGAAAGTGTCACTCGCAGGAGTGGGAGCGTAGATGTCTAGCGAGACATCTATGACACAATGCTTGCCGAAAATACGCAGCCACTCATTATTAGAGTCCAAGATCGTGTCGTTTTCGTCGGTCATGATAAGGTCAATCCACGTGTGAGACAATGAGATATGATGTGTGGGACCATGCCGGATGATCTGAAGAGATAACTCTTCGGACAGACGCTTAATAGTAGCAGCGTCGTCTGAGTCAGATAGTAAATCCGAGTTCAGATCACCCATTATGATCTTATGACTAAATTCGCCGCATAAGTCCCGCAATACATCAAAAAGGTCTGAGTCCTTTTGCATCGGAATTTTCGGGGGCCTGTAAATAACTCCGAGTAGTACCGGAGGTGAGTCGCCCTTTTGTACGCTACAAAAAAGGTACTCTGGGATTCCAGGTTTTCCTAGACCCATAGTATCAGATGAAGCAAGCTTTTTAATTTTCAATCCATTGCGCACAAAAAAGGCGACGCCACCTCCGTTTACATTTCGATCCTGCCTAATGATGGAAAATCCCCCGATGCTAACTAGGCTATCATCCACAATCGGACCACCCAGCCATGTCTCCGCAAATCCAAAGATGTCAAACGAGGGGCGCTCTGCCAAAAAATTATGAACGATCTCAATGCGAGCCCTGAGCGAGTTCACATTGAGAAAGCCCGCCCTCAAGCCACTCCCAGTACCCGGCGCATTGTCAGGGGGCCTCGCGAGTCATATAGAGGGCGCGGATGATGATGATGACGATGATGACGACTGTATGGAAGTTGATGCAGATGATACAGTCATCAATGATGGCATCGATGCTGGCAAAGTTGCAGCCGATTTGCTTGCCAGGTCCGACTCAGTTCTGTTACTTGAAGTAGCGTCAGAGTTTTCGTCCTTTTCAGTGATAGTCATGCGCGTGTTTGGTCGTCGACGTTGTTTCGAGCCGGCCTGGCACGCCGTGAGAATAGTCTGCAAATCGGCACGTGTGCGCGCTCGCCCCCCCCCCCCCCTATGCCTAGCCAGGAACCTGTCACCCACATACCAGACATATTTGAAGCCCAGTCTCCGTGCAATGGGCCTCAAAAAACGAGAACTTTTCCTGGGACAGCATTTCATTTAAATAGACTTTATGTCCGGTCAAGCAGGCAGCAGTCTCCGGGTCGAGAGCCTCGGGCTTGATCTCGTTTGTGGTCAGGTAGTTGTTAGCTAGCGTGCTTTTCGCTCGCATGATTTCCCTGACCAGGCCCGGGCTCGCAAGCTTGACGACGATTGATGGCAGCACACCTCGACGCGTCGCTGAATTTGCCGCGATCGTGTTATTGCTATGAGCCCGGTCTAGTCTACGCTGGCGCAGTACACGAGTACTGGTGACGTCGCTCTTCTGTAGGGCGGGAAGAACGATGCTGAGCAGTGCGAAGGCAGCTGTGCCCGAGATTTTCTCGTTGATATTATCAATATTCTGAATTAGTCCGTGTATTATGACCTCGCACCCCTCAGCAACGCCTCCCCCCGACCCCGTGTCCTCGCCAGTAGGTGCCATTCGAGGAGAGGAGCATTTACGTTTTCCTGCTACCTCAGTGGCTTCACGCTCAATAATACTAGGACTCGAAGCAAGCAACGGACCGCAGTCCGAAACCGGCAACGAGCCCGTGTCGAGGTCCTGGTTAGCACGATGGAGCTTTTTAAGTATTTGTTTCGTTTGTTGCAACTCGTCCCTAAGAATAATATTTTCGTCCAGGAGCAGCTTGTTGGCATCAAGCAGTCTATTAGACGCGCTGATGTTATCGACTATCTGGGTCTCAAGAGCAGAGATACGGGTATTCAATTCCTCCGTACCGACTATGGCGTCCCCTTCGCTAGTGCAGAGGAGACACCATGTGGTATCGAACCCCTGCTCACGAGAGCCCTCAGACCATCAAGCTGATCCTGGAGCAGAGATCGACCCAGAGCAGCTGGCGAGAGAGAGAGAGAGAGAGAGAGAGAGAGAGAGAGAGAGAGAGTGAATGCGTAGAGATTTTGTAACGGATCAGAGGACGGGTGAGAGAATAAAGTGCTGTAAATAGAGATCTCTAGAGTTATAATTTCCGATTACTCCCTTGCAAACCCGAGCGAGGGTGAGCGGATTCAGCGGAACCTCCTCCAAGAAAATGCAGAGAAAACGTATAAAAAATTAGTTATGCGGGCCTTCGGGCCTCGTGGGAGACTTTCAAATTTCCCCGAGTTTGTCCACGTCACAAATGGCGCTCATAACGTGGGGCTCGGTCGAATATAATAATTAATCGGAAAATTAATTTTGAGAGATTTTGAGGTGTGAAAGTGTGTGTGAGTGTAAGTTGCGTCGTAAAAATTCGTAAAATTGCTTACGGATCTGAGGTAGAAGAGCAGAGTAAGTAGCTGCTAAAATATCGATTTTCATATATATATATATATATATACATATTTTGTGCATGCACTGTATTTCTAAGTTCCCCCGAAAAATTCGTACGCGCGCGAGAGAACAAGAAAAGTAGTGCGTTCCGAGAAGAGTCGCCGACGGCTCGAGAGTCGAGGGGAGGGATTCTCGGAAGAAACAGAGAGCGCACGCCGCGGCGTGTTTTTCAAGTAAGCAGGCGCGCCGAGTTGTTTTGATTTTGAAAACAGCATTCGACTGTTCGGCTTCGCGACCTTTTCTAGAAATATGAGTTCGGTAAACAGGCACGAAAATGTCATGCGTCGTCTCCTTGTGACACGCGAGATGTGTGCACTTAAGTTCGAGGTAGGAAAATTAGCCGCTGCGGAGCTCGTCGCCGAGTTAGAAGAGCGACATTGCAGTACGGCTGGGAACATAGAGGTATTGAGAGACCGTTTGTTACGCTTGCTTATGCGAGTACGCGATCCAGCGAACCCTCGAAAGTAGCTGAGATAAATCCGAGCCCTAGAATAAACGAAGAGGAGGATCTAGATCGCATTAGCGTGTTGCCATCGAGTCCGGACGGTGCGCGTAACGCGCGTCAACAGCGGCAACGAGAGCCGATCCGTCCGGATAATCATGAGTCAGACTCTAGCGTTGGGAGCGCGACTATACGTCTTATCGAAACCGATGAATTCGATGTGCATAATCAGCCACCGAGAGCAGTTGCGAGAGCACCAGGCGCCGAGATAGTGACGACCACGTCGTCTGCGATCGCGACTACAACGTCGGTACTCACGACAACGGCCGGTCATCCACGCGCGCCAGTTTTCGACGGCAGGTGCGCCGATAGTAGGAACATTTAATAGGCCGGCGGCGAACATAGGGTTAGGAGGGCCGCCTCACTTTGCGCCGGCAGAAGTGCCTAGCCTCTATGATCCACCGCAGGCTCAGTGGGCATATTATTATGCGCAAATAATTCAGGGACAAGGATTACCCGTGAGGCCGCCGGTGCCGCCGGAGCCGCTGGCGCCACCGAGACCGTTAGTAGAACAGCCAGCGCGTATCACGCGAGCGGAGAGAGACGCAACGCTGGCGCCGACGACGCTAGTTCAGGTATCACGCATCCCCGTGTTAGGACCGAGAGCGTCGGTTGCGAGGAGTGACACCGAGTTTTCCCCGACTACCTCGCGAGAGCTCGCCCGTCATGCGTGTCGCGAGAGATGGTGAGAGTCGTGTCGTATTTCGATGAATCGAGTGCACAGAGAAAGACCGCGGATCAGAGGGAAAGCGAGTAACTGAAAGATACGAATCGGGGAAGGCTAAACGCACGGAAACGCGTCACGAGGAACCGAGGAGAAAGAGTATTTCACGAGCAGCTAAACGCGAGCCAAAGCGATCGCGAGGCGAACGTTCGGAGCGAGAGTTCGAGATTTTCAGGGACGAGGGTATGCGATCAGATGTAGAGAGCGACCAGTCTCTTGAGCGGGAACCGAGGGCTAATCGACGTCGCCGTGATTCTTTGCGTGAGCGCCGTAAGCAAACGAACGAGAGCATTCAGGCGATTAAAACATTGAAAAGCTGGGACATTCAATTCTCGGGCGAAGATACAAACGAGGATCCCGAAAAATTTCTCGAGCGTATTGACGCGTGTCGTGAAGGATCAGGAATACGCGAGCGAGATTTGTTAGCTGCGTTGCCGTGTTGTTTAGGAAAACGAGCGTGTATCTGGTACCGGATAAATCGAAAGGAATTCTATACGTGGTCGGCATTTTGTCGAGCGTTTCGGCATCATTTCATGCAGGATTACGATCGCGAGGAGTTAATGGAAGACTTGTACAAGCGGACACAGTGCGAGGGCGAACAGATCGCAAACTATATAGCTAGCTTTCGCTACTTAGTTTCTCGTTAAACATCCGCCTTCTCATCGGGAGCAAGTAGGAATCAGGTATCGTAAATTGCATCCGAGATATAGAGACGCGATAGGCGATAAAGTCATAGAGAGTCTTGAAGATATCATGAGGTACGGTCGATTGTATGAGAGCAAGAAGGAAATGGATTCGCGCTACGCTCCACCGCTACATGCGGATAAGATGCATGTGCCGGGGGCAGCTTATACGGGATCGACGCGTAAGTAGAAGGTAGCTGCGACGAAGGACGAGGAAGTCGCGACCGTAGACGGTAATCCGCCGAAAAAGAACGCGGGAGGTAAGAAAGGTAAGGGGCAGCAGAAGAAGAATAACGAGTCGGGAAGTAAAACAGAGTCGAAAGGCGAGACAGGGCTGTCGAAGGCGCAGGCCGGAGAAACGCATGCTGCCGCTGCAGCCGCCGTGGATCGCGGAGACGCGCAGAGACAAGGATCGTCGGCATGGCATACGAATAATCAGGCACAGGGTGATAGCGGGGGTCGAAGCGGACCTCAGGCGCAAGCGAGCGCGAAGCCGCCTCAGCAGGCGAAATTCTCGTTAGGAGCGAAGGGTTCAGCAGGTGAAACTGCGCGAATTCGTAGGTGCGTGCTATACGTGTCAAGGCGTGGGTCATCGTGCGTCTCAGTGCCCCGAGGTCAGGTGCTTCGCGTGTAATCAGAAAGGACACGTGAGCCGCAGCTGTCCTAATCGAACGCTGGGCAAGGTGGACACGGAGTTCGTAGGCTTTAGGCAGGTGTACTGCCAAAACTGCGGCAAGCAGGATGTTACGTTTCAGACCTGCCCAACGTGTTCAGAATTACGTGCGCGGTTGGGAAACGGGCAGACCGAGGGATTGAAGAAGTAACTTTAATTCCCCAGAGAAATTCTAATTCGAGTAGCGATAGTAGTGACGACGGAATGTTCGTTTTCACGAAACCGTCGATTCTCGCCGAAAAAGTATCGTTGAAAGAGTTAGGATCGAAGGTGAGAGTAGAAACCGGGAACGAGAAGTTGAGAGAAAGGGTTGAGTCGTGTGAGCGAGTAGCTTCTCCGGAAAACGGGACGGTGGCAGAGACAGAAACCGTCGTTACGTTAAAGGGAGCTGAGGAAAGAGCCGCCGCGGAAAAGATATTAAAATCGCGAGGGTTCGGTCAGCTGATTAACGCGAGCGAGTCTTTATCGACATGGTGTGATGGTCTTCCTGCGCTATCGGGAGAAGAGTTCTCGAAACATAGCATCGAGGCCTTACGATTGAGAAGCGAGTTGCATAAATTAGAAGCGCAGAGAGTAGATTCGAGTGACGAGGGAGACTTACGAAGGTACCCGAACCCGACCTCACCGATTTCAATAATTTTACGATATGTTGTAGTACATGTGAAAATAAGAGACACGTATTTTTTCTTATCGGCTCATAAGCGTCTTTAGGGGGGTGAAAATGACCCCCAAAGTTAATCCCCAAAAAGCGTTTTTTCTGAATATCTCGCCTTAAAATAAATATTTTTTAACAAAACAAATTCGAGGTTATTTCTTACAACAAGAGCAAGTAATTCATGGTGATTTGAAGAGTAAGGATGGCAACCCCTATTTTTTAAGGGTCGAAAACATATATTTTTTGGCATAATTTAATAATAAAAAAGCTTCAAAAGCCTAAAAAAAATTGGAAACCATTTGAAAACATCCATAATAATAAAATAAAGTTGACGTCTTTCGGCTTTTTAAAAAATATTACCCCTAAGGAGGGTAAACCACCCCTTACACAAAATAATTATAAGTATGTACTTTAATTCATAAAATTTCGTAGGAAGTTCGTATATAAGGGTATTCGAGGTCGCTCTTTACGAATCTGTTATCAGATTTTGAAAAATTTAAATGGCGGATCCAATATGGCGGACGAAATTAAAAAAAAAATGTTATATAATAAAACAAGTTTTTAGCGACTAAAAAAATTCGAAAAAACATTTATAATAAAACAATAAAGTCTTCCGATTCATTAATAAATATTACCCCCAAGGGGGTAAACCACCCCTAATACAAAATAATTATAAGTATGTATTTTAATCCATTAAATTTCGTATTTCCTCTGTTGCGTATTTAATATATGTCATTTAATATATGTTATTAAATTAATTAATTTTATTTAATATATATTAAATACGATTTTTGAAAATTCAATCATTTGTTACGGGAGCTAAGAGGAACCTACTGGGCTGAAAATTTAGGAATAGCCGTTTTTTCTAATGTACTTTCACACAAAAATTCGACGGGCCGATTGGTCGAGCTCCCCGCCCCCGACGCTTATTTGACGAAATATATAGGAATTACCCACATATATATATATATATATGGGACGATCCATGTCAACCGGATCAGTACTGTGTCCAAAATTTGGAGTGACCAAAAAAATCGCCCGAGGGCTCATTTTGAAGCTTAGGACATCTACTTTCAGATTCCGTGTGCGCCTTTGCAAAATCCAATATGGCAGTTCCAACATGGTGGCTGGAAACTCAAGAAAAATCGAGTTTCTAGATTAAAAAGCTTGTAAAAATAAAAATTCGCAACCAATCTAGTTATTTTTTGGCTCAAATTGTAGCTGATGGACGCACTTTGAAAGCTGGGGTGGTGGGTTGGCACAATCCAACATGGCGGATCCAATATGGCGGCAAAAAGTCTAATAAGTTTGACAAATTTTTATAATCAACCGATTTGCACTAAATTTGGTTCACGGGAGTTTTTAGGGTCGTTGATTACAAATCTGAGGTCATATTTTTGAAATTCAAAATGGCGGATCCAAAATGGCGGAGGGGTTTTTTGAGAATCAACAGATTTGTATGAAATTTGGTAAAACTCGTCTTCGTGGCGCTCCCGCGCCACTTGATGTGGGGGTTTTTGGGGTCGCCAGTTACAAATCTGAGGTCATATTTTTGAAATTCAAGATGGCGGAACCAATATGGCGGTAGGTTTTTTTTTAAATCAACAGATTTGTATGAAATTTGGTATATGGGGTTTTTTGGGGTCGCTGGTTACATATGTGAATTCAGATTTACATAAATTAAGTTTTTAAACTATAGTATTATAAGTTAACTAATTAATATTCCAATGTCAAAACATCATTTTTATTTTTTGCAGTACAGTACCTTTTAATTATAAGTCTATTATCGGTAGTGGGTATAAAAGCATGACTTGTTTGAATTTTGGGGACAGCAGGCGGATTAGAAAATAGTCTGTTGAGTCTTTTAATTGTTTTTTCATGCTCTTGTTTGGTGTAATAAAAGAACTTAATATTTTCAAACTTTGACTGTGCCCAAGTGAAAAGTGTGCTTGAGTTTAAAAGAGCGTCATTTGGTTTAGCCTGTAAACTGTATCGCGTCGCTGCAGATTTTAAATAAGCTCCAAGACCATCGCAAGCACATTTTCCATGCGACGTAGCGTTGCAGTGCCATTCAGCCTCAACACCAAAATCAAGTTTATGATTCATTAAATACCTCATTTGCGTTCTGTTCTTAAAATGTTGCTTCGCACCATCGGAAGTATAATATATTTTCTTGACTTTAGGACATACTTTTTTTATTTCTGGTATTAACTTTTCTTGCATCAAATATACAGATGCTGCATCATGTTTTGTGCTATCTGAAAGTAATATATTGCTTTGATTTTGGATCCCAATTTCAGAGCGATAATAAAATACGACCGGGAATACTGTACACTGGTCGTTGTTGTAATGGAAAGCCTGCGCAGCATCTTGTGCAATGTATGCGTAATTTTCTGCAAAATCACAATAGACCAATACTTCATCTGCTCGTAAATTTTCTTTTTTTTTAAATATAAATTCTGTTTGACTTTGAGATATAAAGTGATGAGGTATAAGTGTTTGTAAACGATTTAACAATTGTTCAACAAAATCTTCTGCTGACAAACATTGTTGTACAAGAGTGCATCGATCTGTAGATTGCCAAGTACTGAATATTATTTCTTGAACATTATGTTTTTCCAATAATTCCAAAACCAAATCAGAGAATTTTTCCATATCAGAACATCTCGTGCAATTCCGCAAATGGCAATCAGGAGTCGGCGTTTTGCATAAAATGTAATTTATGCAATCCTTATAATTACTCAGTTCAATTGCAGAATCTTTTGTTAACATTTTCAGGTTCGCAGCATCAATCATCGTTTTCACATTCTGATGTATAATACAGACACAGACGCTATGCGTACCTGAAGTACCAGAATGAAGAAAATCTGACCTCAGATTCGTAACCAGCGACCCCAAAAAACCCCATATACCAAATTTCATACAAATCTGTTGATTTTNCATACTTTTTTTATTTCTGGTATTAACTTTTCTTGCATCAAATATACAGCTGCTGCATCATGTTTTGTGCTATCTGAAAGTAATATATTGCTTTGATTTTGGATCCCAATTTCAGAGCGATAATAAAATACGACCGGGAATACTGTACACTGGTCGTTGTTGTAATGGAAAGCCTGCGCAGCATCTTGTGCAATGTATGCGTAATTTTCTGCAAAATCACAATAGACCAATACTTCATCTGCTCGTAAATTTTCTTTTTTTTTAGATATAAATATGACCTCAGATTTGTAATCAACGACCCTAAAAACTCCCGTGAACCAAATTTAGTGCAAATCGGTTGATTATAAAAATTTGTCAAACTTATTAGACTTTTTGCCGCCATATTGGATCCGCCATGTTGGATTGTGCCAACCCACCACTCCAGCTTTCAAAGTGCGTCCATCAGCTACAATTTGAGCCAAAAAATAACTAGATTGGTTGCGAATTTTTATTTTTACAAGCTTTTTAATCTGGAAACTCGATTTTTCTTGAGTTTCCGGCCGCCATGTTGGAACTGCCATATTGGATTTTGCAAAGGCGCACACGGAATCTGAAAGTAGATGTCCTAAGCTTCAAAATGAGCCCTCGGGCGATTTTTTTGGTCACTCCAAATTTTGGACACAGCACTGATCCGTTTGACATGGATCGTCCCATATATATATATATATATATATATATATATGAGACATTATTTGTCACAATGACATGTTTCAATGGAAGATTCAAAAAAAGATCCGATTATGCAACTTAAGTCAGAAAAACAATTTTCATTTGAAAAGGGAGGAAAACGTTAATGGAAAAGTAGTATCCTAATAGTTCTGATAGATATAAACTTATTCAAGAATTAAGAAAAATTTATACTATTATTATCAATTATTGTATATGCGACTATGCAATATGCTCATTTAGTATAGCAACGACCTGTACGCCATCATGTTGGATCCACCATATCCGTCCCTCCATTTTAAATTTTACATTTTGACATCAGAATTGTAATTATGAACTCCAAAAACCCCTGTGTATCAAATTTTGAGCCAGTCGAACGCTTATTCTCCATTTTATCAAGGGACTATAAGGATGCCATATTGGACCCGCCATCTTGAATTTAGGAATTTGGATATCAGAATTGTAATTATCGAACCCAAAAACCCCTGAGTATCAAATTTGGAGACAGTCAAACGGTTATCTTCTATTTTCAATTGCAAGAGCCTATACGGCTATCATATTGTATCCGCCATCTTGAATTTCACCATTTTTAGACTTGATCCATATTTTATGACATTAATTACTTTTGCATAAACATTTTTAGCCTGATGCGCTCATTTATTTTGAATAATTTCTGTAATGAAACTAAAGTCTTACATTAAGCCATTGTATTAAGCCGCCATATCGTGTCAGCCATTTTGATAATCGAAAAACGCCACTCTGCTCCAAAAACTAGACGAAAAAACACAAATTTTGAAACCTTTATTGACTCTTAAAAGTTTAAACAATTCTGGAGAGCAGGGGGTGTCCGGTTGACAAATAATGTCTCATATATATGTGGGTAATTCCTATAAATTTCGTCAAATAAGCGTCGGGGGCGGGGAGCTTGACAAATCGGCCCGCCGAATTTTTGTGTGAAAGTACATTAGAAAAAACGGCTATTCCTAAATTTTCAGCCCAGTAGGTTCCCAGTAGGTATAATTTAAATTATATAAAATTAAAGCATATCTTTTAAAATTCCCGAATAGAGATTATTATTCAAATTTTATATATATTGTTAATTATAATCTGTGTAGGTGTGCATAGGTATGTGTATATATATAGATATGTATTCTTATACGTATCGGACATCGTATTTGGAAAACAATGAATCACAATGACGCATTTGTTTACAGCTTTTATCTTATTATAAATCGACTTGAATTAAATTTTGTTGCATTCGATTTCGTTCAGTCAGTAAGTATTTGCCGAATAGTCATACCGTCTTTTTTAAAGATCACGATTATATTTTGTAGTATGCAATTGTTATAATTTTATAAAACGGCTCACATGAAGATTGAAGGATTCATGTGTAAACAATTTACGACTTTTCATTTTTTTATAAAGAAAGTAAGTATTTTATCTAACTTTATATCATTTATTTAGACAATTATTTTTATTGTAATCGAGATAAAAAACATTAATGAATATTTTTTATAATGAACAAACTTATTTTATATGCATTAAGTTTTTTCTAACACAAGCTTTTTTAACTTGATCAAAATTAAATTGGCATAGTGCAGTGGGATAGAGAATTTTATTGCGCATCTATTTTCTTCAAGTAAAATGTTTTAATATTTTGTATTGCTTTTGAATTATTTAATAAAAAATACGTTTTCGAGAGTACTTTTTTATTTATTAATTATTTTTTTTATTACTTAAACGGGCATAATGCGTTACGTAGTGTCAGTAAAGTGTAAAAATTTGTTTAATTTGCCAGTTTATTTGTATACTTTTTCGTATTATTCGTATTAAGGCTTGCTTTAGGCTCAAAATACGCGGAAAACATGGAAGACATCATTCAATGTTATTTTTTTCATGAAACATACTAAAATCGATTTTCGCTTCAATTCATAGGCACCAAAAAGGCATTTTTATACGCATTTTATAGAAATTTAATTTTTCAAATTTCAGATATTTTTATTAGTGGCTACTATCTTGGATACAGCAATCAAATTGGAAAATTAGAATAGTATATCCAGTATCAGCATATTACAGTTTAATCGCCTTGGTTTTTTTAAATATTTGAATTAATCTTGGTAAATTAAGAAATGCTTTATTTAAATTGTTTGATAATTACAATCATATAACAAATAAATTGTTTGCTTTTTATTTACATTAGATCTGAAGATGAGAATTAACCCTCTAAATGTTATAAGTTTATTATCAGCTTACTTTGGAACATTACAAATACCACAAAGTGAGACAAATTATAGAGAAATTCAATTGTCGGAGCAAATTAAATATATTTTAATAGATGCAGCAGATGAATTCAATGACATTGAAATGACAGTTGAAGAATCATTGAATTTTCTAAAAGATTTCAAAGATCAAGATGCAATAATAGTTGAGGATCAAGTACTACATCATATTCCTGATTTTTCGGAAGCACCAACAAATGAATGTACAGAAGAAAATAATGAAGTCGATTTTGAATATAAGAAAAGGGCTGTAGAATTTTGGAAAAGTCCTAAAACAAAGTCACACATGAAACTTGAAACTGTACAGAAAAGATTTAAGAAAGTTAGATCCGTTAGTCAGCTGAAGCGTTGGGTATGCACAATCAATAAAGGTGGCACTTACAGAGAAAAAATCGCTCAAATTTGCCAATATACATTAGATAATTTTAAAGCTACACTCACTGCTGGTTTTATTATTCATGATCGCGATATACGTCGATGGGCATTACAAGCTCAAAAACAAATAGGTTCTGAAAATTTTAGATTCAAAGCTTCTAGAAATTGGTTATCAAAATTTAAAACTGCAATTCGGAACTTGAAAAAAAAAGCAGATGCGTTTGTTGCCGATGTTCGGTTATGTGCATTAGAAGTTGGAATTCAAAATGTATATAATTCCGACCAGAGTGGATTTCGACTAGAAATGCATTCTGGAAGAACCCTCGCAATCGAGGGAGAAAAACAAGTGCAATGCCTAGTGCAGTCAGTTTCATCAACAACACATAGTTATACTATTCAACCACTTATATCAGCTGAAGGGAAACTGATGTCACCACTTTTTCTAGTTTTAAAAGAATCCAGTGGTCATTTTGGACCTATTGTTGAAAGCAATTTATTGAACGCCGAAAATGTTTATGTAGAAGCATCAAAATCTGGGAAGCTAACATCGAGTGCTCGAAAATTAGACAGTTACGCGTTAATGCCGAAATGTCAAATCCCGAAAATTTCCGGAAAAGCCGAGGAATGGGAGACCTTCAAGGAGCAGTTTTCTTCGATGGTGAAAAACAAGGCCAACTTGCCGAATGCTATCAAGATGCAATATTTAGTAGACTCGGTTGAAGGGCCTGCAGCGCTCAGAGTAAGGGGTCTTCCGTTGACGGGTGCTAGTTTTGGCTTGGCTTGGCAAAAGTTGATGCGCAGGTACGATAACCCTACGAGACGCACGCATACGTATATGGAATTGCTGATCGATATGAAACCGGTTAAGCGGAAATCATCCGGAGAGTTGATCGAGTTATTGGATAAGGCGGAAGCCGCGCTTAAAACTTTCAAGGATGTAGGTTGCCCGTGCGAACACTGGGACAGTTGGCTTATCCATATAGCCGAGCGCAAGTTGGATAATGATACGCGAGAAGGTTGGCGTATTTCGCAAGAGTCGGTGGTAGGTTTTTCGACATTTTCAGCTCTCGCAAATTTTCTCGAGACGCGTGCGTCATCGCTTGATCAGGATGCAGATGGTGGTGTGGAGTCGCCTAACAAACAGTCTAGTCAGAAGGGAAATGGTTCGAATCGTTCGTTTCGGCGCGAGTCAGTCTCAGCCAACGCAACTAACACGTCGTCTGGTAAGGGCAATCGTAATGCCTTTGTAAAATGTAGCCTATGTAAGGGTCCTCATCAGCTTCAAGCGTGTCCAAGGTTAACTGGTATGTCGGCTTCCGCTCGTTTTGAA
This sequence comes from Nasonia oneida, assembly GCA_037356405.1. Classification (NCBI taxonomy): domain Eukaryota; kingdom Metazoa; phylum Arthropoda; class Insecta; order Hymenoptera; family Pteromalidae; genus Nasonia; species Nasonia oneida. The sequence continues at coordinate 78,916 of JAZHPH010000121.1, read as the reverse complement.
CATTGTAAAAAGGAGAGATTGTGTCTCAATTATTTGAAATCTGGACATTTTTTGGCTGATTGCACCTCTCAGAGTCGTTGCGCCATTCGTAAGGGCACACACCACACAAAGATTCACTCGGATCGACGACATGGAGGAGAGGCTGCGGATTCTTCAAATGCGACAGATCAGAAGGGTTCTTCTGGCGCGCCTGGCAGGTCAAGTATGCTGGAGGTATCAGCGAGTACAACAGTGGTGGGTAGGACCCGGTTGATGGCCACAGCCAAGGTCTTACTTCAATCCGTAGATGGTAATTCGATGTACGCTAGATGCTTGATTGATCCGTGTGCAGACGTCTCTTTTGTCACTCACAGAGTTGTGCAATGTCTGTCCGCAAAAATTAAGTCTGTTTCTGTGTCAATAGTTGGCGTTGGTGCAGGTTCCTCTGCGGTGTCGAAGGGTGAGGTTTTTCTCCAACTTAAGTCCAGATTGAACTCAGATTTTTGCTTGGAGTTTTCGGCGTTGGTGTTGAAAGAGGTTACGGGATTATTGCCACGAGAGGAAGTCGAGGTGTTCAATTGGGATCACATTAAGGGATTGCAACTTGCCGATCCAGATTTTGCTCGTTCAAGGCGGATAGACTGCGTGCTCAGCGCAGAGGTGTACGCTGCTATTATTCGGCCAGGTGTCAGAGTTGGTGCAACTGATACTCCTGTTGCTCAGGAGACCGTATTTGGTGGATTTTGACGGGTAGAGCATCTTCTGCTCCTGAGTCTGATAGAGCTCAGAGCGCTCAGGCCTGTCATGTGGAAGTAGAGCCATCAATTTCGACGTTAATAGAGTGGTTTTGGGAAATGGAGGAGATTTCCACCTATAAAGTTTTGTCCGAGGAGGATCAGTATTGCGAAGATTATTTCGCAGATACTGTTTATCGAGATTCCAAGGGCAGATTTGTCGTTCGCTTGCCATTCTCTGAGAAGTTGTCAGAAGTTTCTTTTGCACACACGAGGCAGGTTGCTGTGGCATGTTTGCTCCGCTCAGAGAAGCGTCGAGCGCAGGATTCTAGGGTGGATGGTGCCTATAGGAAATTCATGGAGGAGTATCTGACTTTAGGTCATATGGAGCCTGTAAATAGTTCGCATCGAAAGGACAATACGTTCTATTTTACTCATCACCCAGTTTACTCGGATGAGGTTGGGCCGGAAGGCAAATTTTGTGTGGTTTTTAATGGTTTCTTTGGAAAAATATCGCTGAACGACGTTCTTTTAACGAGTCGCAAATTGCAGTCGGATGTCACGATTATTATTTCGATGTGGAGATTTTCGAAGATTGTATCTACGGCTGATATCGTCAAGGAGTTTAGGCAGATCCTCATTCACCCTGATGACGTTGATTGGCAAAGAATAGTCTGGCGATCTGACGTTTCGAAGCCTATCGAAAATTATAGGTTGTTGACGGTTACGTATGGTACACGCTCCGCTCCATACCTCTCAATTCGAACTCTTCTTCAGCTAGCGAGTGAGGGAAGTGTAGAGTTTCCCTTAGCTGCGCAGGTGCTCAGACACAATATGTATGTAGATGATGCGTTTGTAGGCGTTGACAATGAGTCTGAGGCCATTGAGATTCGGAATCAGCTAATCAAGCTTCTGTCATCAGCAGGTATGGAGTTGGGTAAATGGGCGTCGAACAGTTCGGCTATCGTGGAGGATATCCAGGCGGAAAAGCAGAAAGAGTTCGCTGTCGAATGGGATGAGGCAGTTTATGCTTTGGGCCTAAAATGGACACCATTGAGTGATTCGTTTCGTTTCGAGGTTAAGATTCCAGTTTCGCCAAAATTTGTGTCAAAGAGATCAATTCTGTCAGAGATTTCGAGGTTGTTTGATCCACTTGGTTGTCTGTCACCTGTATTAGTCAGGGCCAAACTCATGCTCCAGGATTTGTGGATTAATGGTATCGACTGGGACTCACCTCTCACAGGAGAACTTCTAGATCAGTGGCAAACGTTGAGGTCTGATCTTCCTGACTTGGCTCAATTGCGAATTCCTCGTTGGTTTGGCTCTTCCTCGCAAACATCATGGTAGTTGCATGGGTTTTCTGACGCATCTCAGAGAGCTTTCGTCGCTGCAGCGTATATGGTAATACCAGGGCAGAAATCGGCATTAATTATGTCCAAGACTAAAGTGGCTCCTATTAAGACGGAGAGTTTGCCTCGATTGGAGTTGTGTGGCTCGGTGTTAGATTGTTGAAGCACCTATTAGATGTAATTTTATTGAAGCCTGTTTCAGTGGACTGATTCCAAAGTAGTTTTAGATTGGTTAAAGGGCCACCCATCGAGATGGCAGACGTTCGTGGCTAACAGAGTCAGTGAGGTGATCACTACTCTGCCTGGGGTGCAATGGCGTCATGTTAAGTCCGAAGACAATCCAGCCGATAGCGCAACTCGAGGGTTTTCGTCGGAGCAGCTTCAGCAGTCTTCCCTGTGGTGGGAGGGACCTGAATGGATCAGGAATGATTGGAGGAAGGTAATTGATAGATTGCCCGTGGATATTTCGCCAGATGTAGTAAATGCACAGGTTGCTGTTGAGAAGAAGGTTGACGAGAATCAAGAATCACAATCGCTGTCTTATTTGGAGAAGTTTTCGAGTTTTCCAAAGATGTTGCGAATTTTGGCTTGTGTTTACAGATGGCGTTCGAATGCAGGCAATCCCAGAGGAAATCGCTGCACTGGATATTTTACTGCTGAGGAGATGGAGGCTGCTCGAGTCGGTCTGATTCGTTATGTGCAAAGTCAGCACTACGAGGAGGAATTGCGGTGTCTCAGAAGTAAACAACGGTTGTCATCTCGCAGTCACTTGCTGCGACTTGTACCATTTATTTGTCCACAGGGCTTGCTCCAAGTTGGAGGCCGATTGCAGCATTCGTTCTTGCAGTACGATGAGAAGCACTTGATTATACTGCCAGCATCTAGTATTATAGTCAAGAGGTTGATTGAGGAGGAACATCGTCAGACTCTTCATGGAGGCGTTCAGCTGATGCTCAGTTCCCTCAACAGGACGTATTGGATTTCACGTGGGTTAAGAGTTGTACAGGGAGTTTATCGGCGCTGCCATAGATGTATTCGCTACGCTGCTCAGAGTGTACAGCAGCAAATGGCACCGCTTCCATCATATCGAGTTACTCCCCAGCGAGTTTTCGCATACACCGGTCTGGACTATGCGGGACCGTTTCCAATATTGTTCTCCAAGGGCAGAGGTGCCAAGTCTATAAAGGGATATATAGCGATATTTGTGTGTATGGTTGTTCGAGCCGTTCATATTGAAGTTGTGTCAGATTTGTCCACTGCTGCGTTTCTAGCAGCGTTTCGCAGATTCACCGCTCGGCGTGGACTTTGTAAGATGGTATTCAGTGACAACGGCACCAACTTCAAGGGCGCAGCCACAGAGATTGACAAGTTATTCCAGCGGGCTTCATCAGTATCGCAGGAGGTGGCAGCTGCATTGGCGAAGGACGGTATAGTATGATTTTTTATACCTCCTAGAGTTCCTCATTTCGGAGGACTATGGGAGTCGGCAGTGAGAAGTTTTAAGCATCACTTCAAACGTGTCATTGGGGACACGTCATTAACGTTCGAGGAAATGTCAACAGTTGCTGCTCAGATCGAGGCATGCTTAAATTCTCGGCCGCTCTGCCCACTGAGCTCTGAGTCCACTGATTCGGTGGCGCTTACGCCTGGTCATTTTCTTGTGAACGCACCTCTCAATGTATTACCCGAGCCCTTTGAAGACGTGAATCTAAAATCTCGCACTTGCAGATGGAAGCTACTCTCGGTTATGAGAAACCATTTCTGGGAGCGATGGCGACTGGAGGTATTGCATCATTTACAGTAGAGAAATAAGTGGCTGACTCCTAGACGACAGTTGGTCGTGGGCGAATTGGTGCTTCTGAGGGACGAGCTCTGCCCTCCATCCAAGTGGCCGCTGGGTCGAATTACAGCGGTACATCCAGGGAAAGATGGTCTAGTTCGAGTTGTTACCATCCGTACTGCCAATTCCGAGTTCCAGCGACCAGTTATGAAGGTCATCTTTCTGCCCTCAGACGAGACTGCGCAGAGGGCAGTCTCCAGCCTTCAACCTGAATCCAGTCAAGACTGAAGAGTTTCCCAGTGTCATTAATCGAAGAGATTTACACACAACACCTACACTGTAAACTCACTTAGCTCGTGAATAGATAGCATCCTAGTCGAATGTTTAAATGTAGATTCATTAGAGTCAAGTTTTTATTTTGTTCTTTAGTATTAGTTTTGCTAGAAATTTTGCATTAGATTATTCAAGAATATAAGCATTGTAAACTTGTTGTTGATCGGCTGTTCGTTAAGGAATTGATTCCAAAGAAATTTTAGTGAGAACAGTTCGATCGGTAGAGTCATGATAGGGACTAGCTTCTCTCGAAGTAGGCTTTCCTATCTTTAACGAATCTTAGTTATTGATTACCGGTCTTTTTGTTGCTGCGAGACAGCAAGAGGGGCGGTATGTTCGAAAATTAGACAGTTACGCCGAGAGAGAGAGAGAGAGAGAGAGAGAGAGAGA
>JAZHPH010000121.1:52951-64534 GCA_037356405.1 Nasonia oneida | reverse complement strand
GCGAAAGGTGATATTTGTATTTGAAATATTGCAAAAGCGATATTTTTAGGAATTTCCAAATTTAGCTTTTCAAAATTATACCTTTACAATATTCTGGGACTTAAAATTTTACCTTTCGTTATAATTCAATTCGTAATTTTTGCCTTTCAAATATTTATTTTTCAACATTTTTACTCTCACCCCCTATCCATCTCTGTCACTCCGTTGAATTCTATACGGAAATTAATTTTTCTAAGCGGGATGCATGTTTGAGTAAAAAAAATTTATACTTACTAATGGTTTTTGACATTCTATCGGTAACGACTTGGACCTGTCCCCGTATAAAAAAAATTCTGCAGAAAATATAACAGAAGACACTGCGTTATATCCACTGTAAGAGCCATAAAGAAATCATGCAAAAATTTTAACAGAATTTATTGCAGGTATTGTGTGCTTGTATTAAAATTAACGTACATAATATAGCCTTAATACGATGATCAGTATTGTATACTACATGTTTGTATAGAATATGCGATAAAGCATGTTTGCATGTTGAAACTCATATACAAATATGTACATAGAACCAACAAGTTCATACAAAATATTATGCACACATGTATGCACAGAACAGTGCACTAAATCATGCACGAATTCCGCGAATTATGTGCAGATATTCCAGCATATTAGCATGCACAGCAACCTGCATATTCATATACAGTATATGATGCAACATCTCACGCAGATAATCGTGCATAAATGTTTACAGTTTTTGTGCAGATGTCCATGCAGTAGCTCATTCATGATCTCATACAGTCAGATATGCAGAATCATATGCAGAATATTTTCGTAGGGGATTGCTTATAAAACCGTAAGATCGATAACACAAGATTTTATAAACATCAAATATATCGCAGCCAAGTATTTTAACCCTTTTTCAACGACCTTAAGCATACTGTGATGCATATTAATTGCAACCAAACTTTCACGACCATGCCATTAATTTGTATTTGTTTAGCAGGCAGAAGCTGTGACTTTGTAAGGGTAGTTTGTAAGGAAGTATTGATTATAAAACCGGAAGATCGATAACACAAGATCTGGCAACATCAAATGTGTCGCAATCAAGTATTTTAACACGTTTTTCACGACTTCAAGCACACTGTGATGCATATTAATTGCAACCAAACTTTCACGACCATGCTATTAATTTCTAGTTGTTCAGCAGGCGGAAGCTGTATCTTTTATCTATAACATTATTAACAATTTTAACAAAAGTCATCGATATAAATTTTTTACGACCTTTTTTATGTTCTCTAATCAAATTAGTATAGAATCTTGCTGGCTCTTAAAGTTTCTAGGGAAGTATTGCTTATAAAGCCGTAAGATTGATAACTCAAGATCTGATAAACATCAAATTTATTGCAGCCAAGATTGGAATCCGTTTTCCACGACCTTAAAAGCATTCTGTAATTCATATTAGTAGAGAATGGCAAGCCCAGGCAGATAGGTAGAGGAGGTAAAGGAGGGGAGGGTGGCACCATGGCTCGTCCGGACAAGTCTAGTTGGGTCTCGCGGTGGGGGGTGATGACGCAAGAGCGAGTGGGTCCCGGCAGGGCCCCCTGGGGTGGGGATCGTGGCGGTCAAGAAGGGTCTTGGACCGTGTATAGTACTTTTTTTGTTAGTGTGTCATTATATGCTAAAATGGATACTTGTTTTATGCACCCGTGGACTATGATTTGCGCTGGTCCTACCTCCGCTGGTAAAACGGTGTTTGTACAGAGATTTTTAAAGCATCTTGATGTGATGGCTAATCTGAAGTTTGATAGAATAATATTTTATTATAGTGAATGGCAAGAAAGTTATAGAGTGGAGAATGTAGAGATTGAATTTCGTGAAGGATTACCTTGGAACGAGGACTATTCGAACGATCCGGAAAAACGAAAATTGTTAATAATAGATGATTTGATGCGTGAGTCAGCGAATAATGGTACAATAATAGATTTGTTTAGTAAGGGAAGTCATCATCGTAATGCATCGGTTATTAACATATGTCAGAATATATTTCACAAAGGGCAGCGCGATATATCGCTGAATGCGAATTATATGGGTTTATTTAAGAATCCTCGGGACCGTGCACAGATTCAGCATTTGGCTCGTCAACTATACCCCGAAGATTCCAAGTTTTTGCAAGAAGCTTATTATGATAGTACTATAAAGCCGTATTCTTATTTAGTTATTGATTTGAAGCAGAGTACACCTGAGGAGTTACGTTTCCGTAGTTGTATATTTCCTGATGATGAATATCATTATGTTTATATTCCCAAATATTCGTCGAGTCAGTACAGCAAGTTAAATGTTGTGTAAAGAGAAAATATCGGTTCAGTTATAATCCGACAATGGCGAAGCGAGCATCTCGTGAGAGTCGAGCGTCAATTAGAAAGAAGAATAACGCAACGCCTTTTGAAGAAAAATATTTTGTATCGCTGCAGGCATTGAGACATTCTAATAAAGAACAACGACTAGCGTTATTGCGTACTGCCGATGAAAAACTTGTAAAGTACATTTGTGAGTGTGCATTGAACGTATTAAAAGGTGTTGTATGTTTAAACGTCACGGAAAAAAATAAGCTGAAAAAGTATAAAACAATTCTGCGTAATTTAACAAAAGTTACAAAACAAAAAAATAATTCTTGGAAGAGTAAAAAGCGCATTATTGTACAAAAAGGAGGGAGTTTTCTAGGCTTTCTGTTGCCACCTATTTTGGATCTTTTTCTAAACGCATAAAAAATAGAAAGAGCACGAAAAATGGTTTTGATTCCTCAAGAAAGTTTACAAAAAATGCAAGCAATGGTAAAAACAGCATCAATAAATAGTTTACCAGCAGCAGTCGACGTACAAGGAGTTCCAGAACTGGAGAAAAAATTAATGAGTGAATCTATTCAAACACCTGGAGATAAATTTTCACGGCTTGATAGCGAAATGCGACAGATCTTGGATTCAGGAATATATACGACAGATAGTGACAAGTACAGAGATTTTCTACAATTTTTACAGAGATATCTATTTTTTGTCGATGAAAAACGCCGGTTTGGCGATAAAAAAAATTTAGCAGATGGTAAAAGTGATGAAAAAGATCAAATGAGCGATTCTTCTTCAGCGATGAGCGATGAGCATCAGCGATCAGCGATGAGCATTCTTGAAAGTGTGCCAAAATTATACAAAAATAAAACAAAACTTTTATAATTATTTTGAAAAATAATAGTAACCGGATAAGTTAAAGTGCAACTGGTGTTGTAAAAATTGACGGAGAAAAAATAAAAAATCCAAACATAATTGACTTGGTAAATGATGTAGCCAGAGCAAGTAAAAATATTAATGCCACGAGTCGACAACAGTTTGGTGATTAACCTTTTACAACCCAGATTCCGAGGGAGTTCATTGGAAATAGTGAATTTTTTAATCTCAATGATTCTCTGTCTCGCAGTGGTTTTGAAAACGGTCTTGAAAAAAGTTGGAAAAAAAAGTCGACGAGAAGAAGACGAAGACGATGATGAAGAGAAAATCGATGATTTTCAAAACAGTAAAAGTGATTCTTTGTTAATAATGGATACAATTGTAGCAAGAAAAGCAAAACGACGTCAGCAATAAAAAAAAAATAGTTCTCGAACATCTACCCCTATAACTAAACGTTGGAATGAATTACGGTTGAAATGACATAATAATGATGCAAGAAATTGAGAAACAATATTTTTATCCGGGGCATGCGGTTGGCTTTACAGGAGCGAGAAATTTAATAAGTGCGAATAAGAAAAAGATACCAGCATCACGAATCAAGGACTGGTTGACAAGACACGACACTTATACACTTCACAAACCTATTCGAAAAAAATTTCCACGTTTGTACTACGATGTTATGGGATTGGATCACGTATGGGAAGCCGATCTCATAGTTCTGTCATCTCTGAAGAGTCACAACGATAATTATTCATATTTGCTAGTAGTGATTGATGTTTTAAGTAAATATACTTTTGTCGAGCCGTTGCATGACAAAACCGTAGAAGAACTGACTAAAGCATTTAAACAAATTCTAAGTAAAAATAAAAATCGCTGTCCTTATATGTTGCAAATGGATGCGGGAAAAGAATTTGTCGGTAGAGAATTTCAAAAGTTTTTAAGTGAAACGGATATAAAATTTCGTGTAGCACGTAATCCTGATGTAAAAGCCGCAGTTGTGGAAAGATTCAACAGAACGCTAAAGGAATGAATGTTTCGCTATTTTATCTATAAAAATACGAAACATTATTGATGTACTGCAAGCTATAGTTCAGAGTTATAACAATAGTATACATTCAACGATAAAAATGAAACCTGCTGCCGTGACAGTTTACAATGCACAGGAAGCTAGAAAAAATATGTTGGAAAAATATTTAAAACAACAGATTATACGGAAAATACCGAGATATAAAGTGGATCAGTATGTTCGAATTAGCAGAGAGCGTAACATCTTTGAAAAAGGTTACAAAAAAGGCTGGAGCGAGGAGATTTTTAAAATTGTTAAAGTAAAAAAACGTTAACACTTATTCATCTATGAACTGGTTGATTTAGAAGGTGAGGAAATTGAAGGATTTTTCTACCCAGAAGAATTGAGCTTGGTGCACAGTGAAAGAGTATCGCGAAAAGAATATAAAATAAATGAAATCTTAAAAACACGCGGTAAAGGAACTAAAAAGGAGTATTTCGTAAGCTGGATCGGTTACCCCGACAAATTTAACTCTTGGATTCTCGCAAGTGACGTAACAAAGCTGTAAGAATGAATCAATCGGAATTCACAGTAGTGCTCCCTAGTAATAGTAGCATGACATTTTTTCCGGACAACACGACGACTAGTTTTTCAGTAAGATTACCTCGTGCAATCGATTTACATGAAAAGTGGCAAGTTGGACTGTCAGAAATTCATATACCGTGCACTACGCTTCATTTACGTTATAAAGATACGTTAATATCACCTACAGAAGGGAAGGATAATTATCATTTCCAGCATGGTGTATATAAATCCGTACAGGGTTTGATTGATGCAATAAACGAAGGTTTTAAAGAATATCACGACAATCAAACGGTTAAAGAATTTCTTTACGATGAAAAAGGAGGTTACATTACTCTAAGAGAGTATCTGGAGCTTGTAAAAAAGAAAAGCAGACTTGGAAAGCCTGTACAACGTATTCTTGGTTTTGGAAATGTTACCTTTAGAATTACTCTGGAGTCGGAAACTAAACCTTATAGAGATTATGTAGCTAGCCAACCTGCTACTCTCGCTCACGCTATACCCGACCAACTTTTTATTTATTCAAACATTTGTGAACCCTGTATCGTAGGCGACGCATATGCGCCTCTGTTAAGAATTGTGAATGTTGAAGCAAGGGATTATAAATACGGTATTACTATTGTTAAACGATATTCGCCTGTTAATTATATACCAATTTTGAACAGTAGTTTCCAAATTATAGATATTGATATAAGAGACCAATTTGGAAGTGCAATACCATTCGAGTTTGGAACGTTGACCGTTGCACTTCATTTTAGAAGAGAATTTAAAAAATGAATTACTACGACACATTATACTGCACAGAGTGGTGGTGGGGGGCGCGGTATTGCGAGTGTGTATGTAGGCTCGGGAGGGCAGTGCGGTCATGGTATTGGTTCCTACCTGGGTGGACTATTTCGACGAGCATTACCGTTTTTGGCGAAAGGAGCCCGAGCTGTCGGCCGAGAAGCCTTGAGAGCAGGTATAAATGTCCTCGACGATGTGTCAGAAAATAATATGTCATTTAAGGATTCCCTCAACAATTGCCTAGCCGAGTCTGGACTGAAACTAAAACGTAAGGCTAATGAGAAAATAAGCGAACTTATGGAAGGCTCCGGCTATAAAGGGGTGACCGCTAATAAGAAGAAGAAGAGGAGAACTAACAAGAAAAAAACAAAAGCTGTAAAAAGATTAAAAAGTGGTAGAAAGAAGAAGAAGAAGACAAGAGGAGAAGAGAGATACAAGAGGAGAAAAAGTGAAAAGTGCAGTATTTTCGATTAAATCAAAAAAGTCTTACTGTCTACAAAAAACTTACATCATTCAAACTGCGAGTGCTTAAAATCGGAGCTTGATTTGTTTTCACTACCAATGACCCAGACCACTATCGAATCATCATCATGTGTGGAATACAAGCCTGTTTCATCACTCTCCGATCAAGCACCTTTAGAATTTTTAGTCGCCGCAGCAGGCGAAGAGTATATAGATTTAGCTCATACTATGATCAAACTAAATGTTCAAATAACACCCCACAACAAGGAAACGGATGCAAGTGTGGCACCTGTGAACAATTTCTTGCACTCAATGTTTAGTCAAGTAGATGTTTTTTTTAATCAAAAACTTGTGACACCGTCTAATACACTGTATCCTTATAGAGCGTACATTGAAACTTTATTGAATTACGGACCTGATGCAAAAACTTCGCATCTCTCGACGTCGTTATGGAGCGGATACAGCAGGAAAAATGGATGAGAAGCCTGCCACTGATTGTGCGAATAAAGATTTTTTAAGTCGTAAAAAATGTACGAGCGATGGAAAAGTCGTTGATCTTTTAGGACATCTGCACATTGACGTATGTAACTAGGATAGATTTCTTTTAAGTAGTGTAGAAATGAGAGTCCGTTTGGTACGTGCAAAGGACGCTTTTTGTTTAATGAATGCCTCCGATAAAAATTATAGTGTACATATAAAAGAAGCTAGTTTACTTGTACGACGAGCAAAAATAAACCCAGGAGTTTTAGTGGCACACGCTAAAACATTAGCGACAACAACTGCAAAATACCCTCTGACACGCGTCGAAGTTAAAGCATTCAGCATGCATAACGGTATACTCGGCGAGTGTTTAGATAATGTAATTCTCGGGCAATTACTGAAAAGACTCATCATAGGATTTGTCAATAATAAAGCTTTTAACTGCGATAGAATAATAAATCCATTCAACTTTCAAAATTTCGGGATTAATTATTTATCACTTTATATCGATGGTCAACACGTGCCGGGTAAACCGTTACAGCCAAGATTCTCCGCAGCTGCGCCTCTTTACGTAGACTGTTACCACACTTTTTATTCTGGTACTGGAATACACTTTGCAAATGAGGGAAATGATATCGATAGAACAGAATATCCCGATGGCTTTTGTTTGTTTGCATTCGATCTTACCCCCGACATGTCTGCTCATTGCGGTACGCATTGGTCCTTAGTCCGTAATGGAAATGTGCGTATCGAAGTGCGTTTCGATAAACCATTAACATACACCGTAAATTGTATCGTTTATGCTGAATATGACAATATTTTAGAGATCGATTCTATGCGTCAAGTTATTTTAGATTACAATTCATAAGATGTGCGTAACAGTAAGAACGAACGAACGAATTACAGAACTCTGCCTCCTCCCTCTTTTTCGTTAAAGTTCTGCGCTGTATGCAGGAGGGAGAGAGGGAGAAACCGTAAAGAAGGGAGAGAGTTTGCCTATATAACCTCTCCAGATTTTGAGGGCTGTTAGTTCATCTCTAGTATTTGAGAAAGAAACAGTCGATAGCTACAATGGATTTTATCATTGATATCCAAGCTTTTCACGATAAAGAAGGGTTATTTTTACCCATGGAGATTGCTGTAATTGCAGTTGACCGTAATTTTGTCGCTCATTGGATTGTGAATCCACCGTGTGATTACAACGAATTATCCAAGGGAATAATTTCGACTAATTCTTATCTTTCGTGTTATCATCACGGTATAGAATGGTACGATGGTGAGGCGGCGTTGGAAGACATTTCCCCGTCGTTACGCTATATTGCCAGAGAAGCACACACAATTTACACACGTGGTTACCAGAAAGCTAATCTACTAGAGCGTATTTTGGGTAGGCAGATTACAAACCTTGAAGAATACAGCTGTCCATCCTTTAGAAACTTATCCAGTGTGGACGATCACATTTGCATGTATCACGGAGGAAAATCTGAACACCTTACGTGTGCATTGGCTTACACATTCAGAGTGCGCTCATGGTTGAGAAAAGCCTTATACGGGCACAGCGTAATCAACATGAACGAGCAGAGGAAGAAGAAGAAGAGCCCAATTGAAAAACCTCCTCGAAGAGCACTTGTGGATGGTGCTACGTCGTCGTCCTCGTCGTCATCAGGGTCGTCTGTAGCACCTCGTAAAATCAGTCTTAACAAGAACAACATCAGCAAAATTACTTCTTCAGCTACTGCCACACCTGCCGAGGTTATTTAATCTTGTTTTGCTGTCATTGTTGAAGAAGAAGAAGCTGCTGCTGATGCCAGTCGTGCTCGTGGTACTGGTGGCGGTGGTAGTGGGGCAAATAGAAAAAAAAGAGAGGGAGAAGTAAAAGAAGAGCTCTACTACTCAAAACCTTACGATGAACTCAATACAGATTCAGCAGGCACTGAGGGGCATATCAGCACAGACCGTCGGAGTCTTCCCAGCAGACTGGTTACACAGGGTGTGGACGAGAGCGGTCGCTATTATTGCTAATACTCAAGAACATCATCTACCTGGTGCTCACTGGATAGCAATTTTTGTTGACAAAAACGGTCATGGCGTTTATTTCGACTCCTGCGGTATACAACCAACCGTGTCATATCACCTTGATGGATTGCGACGAGATTGTACACTATTCACGTGGTCTACAAGTCGGTTGCAGAGTTTCGATTCCGATGTGTGCGGCAATTATTGTGTGGATTTTTTGTATTTTATGGTAATTTTCCGAAAAATTATTTCAAATTATTTTTCCGTGAAATACGTATGTTTATTTATTTCCTCCTCCTCCTCCGTCTTAAATTTTATTAATATTCTTGTCAAGAAAAAGGTTAAAAGACAGAAAGAGAAAAATAACTTTTATAGATTTTTCGTTTACTTTTATTATTATTATTATTTTTATATGAAATTTATATATTATTATTAACGCAAAGTATCTGATGGCCAGATTGGATGATGCATTCCGGTGAGATCATTCATGGCTGTGTCAAATGCGACAAGCATTGGATTCACATGAACCATACCTCCACCTTCCTTGCCCACACTGCTTAGAAATACGTAAGCTGAATTGTCGAATAACCAGTTTTGTGCAAAAACGCATCTTAAAATGTAGTTTACGGTGACCATAAGAAATATTTACAGAGAATAATATTTATAAGAAATATAACAGCAGAAAATATTTATAAGAAATATAACAGCAGAACGAGGTGACCAGTGGAGACCATTTGTCGATATGGGCATGACGAAAGCAAGTCCAGCTAAAATTGCTCGTGGAGGTAAGGCAAGAAATCGGGCTTCTAACAGATAAATGCCACTTTCCTCGTTTGACTCAATCAGAGTCACACATGTACCATTATCTATTAGCCGGCGTCGTTGCGGGCATCCTTCTTCTGTTACTCCTCGTAACCATCTTCCCATTATTTTCACTGCAATTATCGTGTTTCCCTAAAATGAAAAAAAAAATTCTATCACTATATTATCGTAAAAAATAAATTTGAAATCCTCATTCTTCTTCTTACCTTTAACTCGTGAAGTTTTTCCTTGTCACTGGCGAATCAGATTTTTCCATTGTAATTGTAAAACTTTCTTCGCAAAAATATAACAACGACTGTGTACTATTATAATTTAACATTTCTGCCTCCAATTTCACGTACGCGGCATCTTCTTTTATTAATTGTATATGGAAACAAGATGGTGTTTGAAACGCAGACACTCTCACTTCATGAAATGTATGAATCAAAGAATGCATGTCCCGTGCAAGAATTCCAGGAGGATTCATGATGCAGGAGTTGCTACCTCTACAAACTGTCTACGTATGACAGATTTTACTAGAGCAAAAAGAAAATTTGGTTTCTCCCCCCTCTCTCACTCTCTCTCTCTCTCTACATCTAGTGTTGCTATAGCGAAAAAAAATAAGTGGGGTGAGAGAGGAAAGGAGGAGGAGGAGGAGGAAATAGTGAAGAAAATCATTCATGCTGTATACGAATTTTCGGTTCAGAGCGCCACTACAGGTGTTGCCTCTATAGTGGGGCATGTCTCCTTGTAAAATATAGGTCAACTGTAGTGCGAGAAGCGACACCGCTAGTCATTCACCTGCGCCGGGGTTAAACCACTTACCTGCGCGTCAAGTAAAAGTCCTACCCAGCGGCCCTGCTAGGTCTTTTTTAACCCGCGCGCGTGCACGCGCCCTCGCTACTAGCCTATTAGAGCGCGTGCCGGGGGGGGGGGGGGGGGAGGGCCCGGTCCCGCTGATCAGCCAGCCACCGCGCCGCGCCGCCGCCTGAGGGATGCTATTATTTTATAGGATTTAAGGGTTTGAGTAAATAAAATAGGATATACTTTTTTTATTTTTATTTTTTATTCATGCATATAACCATATGGTACAGAATATCGATGATTAACAAATTGTCTTTTTTTCAAAACAGCGCGACATTTTTTCGTTTGCTTAAAACTAATGTCATTGACTGACGTTCGACCTATATGGAAATTCCTAACATATATACAATTATTCGCGCTCCGATTCTCATTTACCTCCTCCTCCTCCGCTCCCTTCTCCTCCTCTGCGTCTATAATATCGAATTCGTGATTTTCCATCATCTCTAAAATAGAATCGAAATTTATTTTTTGACTATTCGTGTGCACGCACTCTATAGGCGTAGAATTTCGGACCACCCGAAACGAAGGTCTCGATGTAAGAGCCTTCTCCGTACTCTTCCAGTTCATCCGTTAATTGGCCTAGCAGAGACCCAGTTTCTGGTTCGTACTCATCACGCTCACCCTTTGATACGTATATGACGGAATCGGTATCATAATACAGTACCCGCTCGCCTAGATTTTCGAGATATTCATACAATTTTAAACGTCCTTACGTAGACGTGTAAGCGGCTATCACTACATTCGTATTTCGCGCCGAAGTAGCTACTTCTGTTTTTAACTTACTGGCTGCATATATTACATTCTCGTTAAAACTAACTAAAACTATTCTACCTACTTCCTTTTCTGGGCTAGTTAATAATTCTAAAAACTATTCGCTCGAATTAATAATTTCTGTGTTTGGCAAATTACCACGTTGCCCAAATTTCCCCCATAAACTATTTAAACAAAGTTTGGCAACCGACCGCATGCCCGGATTTTTCTCTATTTTTTGAGGGTCTAGATCTATACCCTCCTTTTCTTTATAGTAGGCAATGTAAGCCGCTTTACTCGCCTCATCCGTTCAATCACGTGGCCAGCCCGAGCTCTCCTGTTTTAACTTTAAAAATAGGTTAATATAATCGGTAAACAATCCACAGTTCGTGTCGTCTTGATTAACGGCTTTAGGGTCGTACTGCGTTATCTCGTATTGCCAGATAACGCTGATATTTTAAATTGTATAACCGAGTTGCAAACTTTTTTTAATCTCGTCGGATACCCATGTACCGTTTAAGGAGCGAGCTTCCGGTGTTACGTGTGTACATGGGACTTTGCTCAAAATTTCACAACAAGTTCTGCATAATGGAAAAAGTAAGCGATTATGCAGACGATACGGTAGCA
>JAZHPH010000121.1:0-48033 GCA_037356405.1 Nasonia oneida | reverse complement strand
AAAAACTTTTTCAGCGATTTTTAGCAAGCCACGCTCGCTCGCTTGTTTCACACACTTTACCCACTTTTTCTGCACAAACAATATCTCCACGGCATAATTATTGTGCACTAAATAGTGAACGAGACGCCACACAATTTTTTGGAGAGTCATTTTTAGCTTTATAGATAGCTAGATTTTCCGGACATCTCGTCCACCCTCGAAAAAATTTTCTTCCTCAGTGTACAACAGTTGACATTTTTTTTACCTTGTGCATCGCTGTAAATTCACTGTACAGTTCAAGATAGTGCTTTATTTAACAACAACAATTCAACAGAATTCAACAGTGAAAGAGCAAAAAATCACAGTCGTCCGCTTCTGTTTGCCTCTACGTATCTTCTAAACAAGTCGGGATCGAAGAAACTTTATACCGGCTTGGAATACGATGATTCCACACAAAAATACCAACCGATTATTGAACTAAATACTCAATATTCCAGAGGGCTCAGAATCGATATCGAAAGTTGGCTTGAACTAGAAAATAAACTAGAGGATATTTCGACGTATTTCAAATCAAACAGTGTTGCGTTATGTATTCAACAACAACAACGTATAAAACTGAGAAAAATGGACGTTATTCTAACTACTTCATACGGGATGAAGTAGGTGATGTTCGTGCTCCAACAAGAGCTACAACAAACTTAAGAATCTCTTTACGCCCAAAAGAAGCAGAGGGCCTTGATGCCATCAATAACAATGCAGAAGCGGACATTTGATGGATTATTGAACATTGTAGTGTGTGTAAATGAGCGGTATCGGCGTTTAGAACTCGTATTGAATGAAATTAATGAGTTCAAAAATGTGTTACGCGACGAACTTGCTGAAATTTTAACGTTGTATGACTACCATAATACTGAATGAAGCTATGATATTATTAAAAGCATAGTTATTGACAAAAGAAAATATTTAAAAGAAAACATTTTTAAAAAACTCTCACCGAACAATTCTTGTTTTCTTGATAATTATTTTGAAATGATTTTCACCGAAATGATAGTACTTCATAGTGACGTTTTTCACGATGAAGTTTACAATATTTTCTGTAATCAAAATGCTCAAAAAATATAAATAAAAAATTTATTTACATAATTTTGCTTTTAAAAATGTTTAACCTTTACCATCCTCCTCACAACTACCCGATTATTTAAAAAAATGTTCTATTGAAAACATACTATATACGTCAATCTTTAGTACAAAAATTCCTTTTAACAAAGCTTGTAAAATAAAAAAAAACCTTCAGTTTTATTTCTCCGAGAAACACACATAATAGCATTTATCTTACTGCTTGTTCTCGTAGCTTTCCTCCAAATCGCACGAAATTTCACCTTGTCAAAAAAAAGGTCGATCCCTCTACACATCCTGTAGGAAAAAAATTCTGCTGCAGCTCATTGCTTCAACGCCACTTACATAACTCGCTACTTACTCGCTATACTATATAAAAAAAGGGTCAACGCCCATGTCGTAGCTAGCCATCAGATAAACGCACTTATTGTCCTTTTCATTGTGCAAATGACCTCCCGTAGCGCGGGTGCGATCCCTACACCCGCACAGGCCCTGCAGTACCCCCCCGCTGGGGACGCGCCACCGTACGTACGACGCTCTTACGTCATCACCTCCCACCAGAGAGGCCCAACTAGAGTTGCCCGGACGAGCCATGACGCCACCCCTCCCCTCCTTTACCTCCCCTACCTGTCTGCCTGGGCTTGCCCCTCTCTACTCATATTAATTGCAACCAAACCTCTACGACCATTCTATTGATTTGCAGTTATTTAGCATCTTTGAGCTGTGTCTTATATCTGATACATTATAAACATACCTTATTACCTGCTTAATTTTATTAAAAAATCAGTAATTAATATGATTGAGATAAACTTATTTAATAACAAAGTCACCAAAAAAAGGTCGCTACAAAAGTACTCATGTACTGTTAATTTAAATTTTCTGTTAGATCCTATGATAAAACTAAAGTTTTTTGTCTTAAAATAATTGTCTTTAAAGTCACAAAAATTAGGTCAAAAAAGTTATCTTTGAATTCTTAAAAAAACCAGAAGAATTAGTCTGCCAACTTACAAAAAAAAATTTGACTTGCCGAAATTCAGTATCAATTGAAAAGTATTAGATGATTTTGAACGCCGCACTATGGTGTATTTCGACTTTTCGTGTTTCAAAATCAAATAGCTCCGTATCCAGTCAATATATCAATCTAAAATTTTTGGAAGATGATGTCTAAACTATCATAAATCACAGAAAAATAAGCAGAAAAGTTGATGTTGACTGTATGGCCCAGGAAAATCCGTTAAAGTTGACGGTTTTCGCAAAGAACTTACAAAAGTCACTGTAGAACAATGAATTTTTTTAATTTAATGCCTGTAAACACTGTTTTTATGTATTTTTCACGCTGAATTTAAATCTGCCACTTAAAATTCTGTAGGATTTTTTTTTTTCATCGAAAAAATGGGAAAAAACGTAGAATCGTCAAAATTTGGTCTTTTATGACTCCGTAGGATTTGTTCTCATTCTATACAGCTATAAAACTATAAAAATGTTTGTTTGATTATATGTATAAACTATATAGTAAATACATCATATGACCCTCATTTACGCACAAACGCGCGTGTTTTAGTGCAAAAAAGAAACAAGTCTTTATTTTCAGGGCTTTGAGATTGTATCCATCGGCATTTTCATGTTTGTGTATGCATATATATATATATATATATATACCGCTCGTTTGGTCGTGCGATGATGGCTCGGCAGCCGAGCACGATGCTGCCAAGTGGTGCGGAGAGGCACATGCGAGAGTCAGACAAATCCAAGCTAGCGAACTGATAACACATGTGTGCGTAACTGATAACTTTATACTCGGGAGATAGCACTGTCGAGACAAGCAGCTACGACATCTGAGGCCGAAATCATCCTGTGTTCTCGTCGATCGCGTGAACGCGCCATCGAGCAGTACCCGCACTGAGCCATCTACAGGGATGTGCAGCTTGGAGGGACGCCTCCTTGCCATCAGCCGTCAAGAACCGTCGCGTGACCCTGCACGCCGGAGGTCACGCCACTGCACGTACTGCGAACCCGCAAGTCTCAACTAACACTTACAGATGCCGAAGCCGAGGTTTGTGCCACCGAACGCTTAGCTCGTCTATTGAATATCAGTCCTCTCGCTCGCCGCGTGCGATCGATTGTTTATCTACCAACAATATACGATTTCTTTTATATGATACAAAGTGTCCGTGCTATAAATCCTAGAGTCACGTCCTTCTTTTTCTCCGCTAACGAACTCGGCAGGGTTACACCGGGAAAGAGTCATGGCATCATCGACGCTGTTGACAGTCGAGAAACCCTGGACGCGAGCTACACTCACCGTGCATTTTGTATTCGCGGGCAACCTGGCTGTATACTACGGAGTTGTCATTGTGCCGATGGCTAACGTCCGTCGACGACTCCAGCATCATCGAGGGAGAGCCGTGGCGTACTAGATATTGTAAACCTCTCGGTGACACAGCGGCGTCTTCGCGGCCGCCGTGCACAAGTGCAGTTGGCCTGTTATAATATATATGTGTGTGTGTGTATCCGAGACGTACCTGACCGCATCGAACGATAATGCTTGCGAGCGATAACATCAGGCAGCGCCGGGAGGAGTTACATGGCTCTTCGCCGACGGATAAAAATCCGTTACAATATATATATATATATATATATTAGGGTGTATCGAATTTATGTACGAACTTTGGCGACTCGTAATAGTGCGGAAATTTTAGTAGTTATATCAAATAGAATGTCTGTAAAATTTAGGCGCATAAAGTCAATTGCTTCCGCTCTGTCTAAAGTCGAAAAGTTCAAAATTACCACATTTTTGCTCAAAATATTTTTTTTTTAATTCTCCAAACAAATTTAAGAGGAAAATGTTCTAATATATTTTTTTGTAAAATGCATTCCTGCTTGTTGATAAATTATTAAAGTTTCGGAAATTTAAGTTGAAAATATTGAATTCAACACTCCAATGATTTTTCAACAAGAAGGAATGCATTTTACAAAAAAAGGGTATAGGAACATTTTTTTCTTAAATTTGTATGAAGAAACGAAATAAAATTTGTTCAAACGTAAATGTGGTAATTTTGAAAAATTCATCATTCTTGGCAACCTTAGACAGAGCGGAAGCAATTGACTTTATGAGCCCAAATTTTACGGACGTTCTATTTGATATAACTACTAAAATTTCCGCACTATTACGAGTCGCCAAAGTTCGTACATAAATTCGATACACCCTAATATATATATATATTTTTTTTGCTTTTTGTACACTTTAATAATCTGTTATATCGTTTCCAATCGCGTGGATAACGAGCCACGCATTGACGCCCGCTGATTGGCTCGCGACATGCGGAGGCCAAATAAGCGCATGCGCCAACGAGGCTCGCTCTCGCCCCATCGTTGACGGTCAGCTAGCCCGTTCCTCGAAGTTGAAGACAGGCCAGCGCCGACAACAAGAAGCCGACTCGCTCGTTTCTTCCGTGCACTTAAGGCTCTGCCGCATCGATCGTGATTTCTCGTATCAACGCGGCTGCAACGTTTGCAACGTCGCAAGAATTAATGAGCTAGGCGACCCCGGACATTTTGTCGATCAACATTTTGCTTAAAAAATGTTGAAAAGTAAATTGTAAAATTTTTTACTGTAGAATTTTGGATTCTAAACTTCCACACATATATACTGCAAATAAAAAGTAAAGGTATGTTTATTTATAAGAGAATTGATATGCTAGGTGATCTCGGACATTTTTTAAATCGACATTTTGCTTAAAAAATGTTTTTAAAAAAGTAGAAATGCAAATTTTTTACGGTAGAATAAAGTGTTTATATTTTCTGCACATATATACCGCAAAGAAGTATGATAGTTACATTACGCAACTAGGGGCAAAAGGCGGCCCTTTCATAGTTTCAAGTTTGGGCGCTTAGTTCTCTATCTCCCTCCGCGTCTTCTCGACGCAGCGGTCATAGGCGGCGAATTATTCGGCAATTAGTATAAGTGGGGGGCGGCGCCAGATTAAGAGAAGAAAGATCGATGCGAGTCAGGTGCACTTTGACCCTTGGTGCGAGCGACAGCAAAGAACCAGAGATTGTCACTTAATTTCGGCGTATAAAATAACTTCAATTAACATCAGTTTTAACAGTACTTATGGTCCTGACAATCATTTGTGACAAGTCCACCTTTATCCCTAATAGACCTCGATATATTAACAACCAAGGTTGACATAGTGGAAGCACTACGAAGGGAGACGCACACAAGTGCTCAACGATCGTATGAGTCTGAAAAAGCCAATTCGCCCCTTGTTGTGTACCGTGATTTTTATAACCAGTGCACTGATAACGTTCTTTTTAGCCTGCCTGAACAAGCAGAATCGTCCAGTATCTCTTATTAGAATGTCGTTGTAAATCTGAAATGTCTTCGGTGTCACAAGGACCGATTGTATATACATACATGTATGAGATGTGCAAGGGAAGAGCAAGATCAATCCTTGTTGAATATGATTCTACCCCTACTGAAAAAAATCGCGCGATTAGTTGATTGCTTCGAAATCGGTAACCGCAGCATGCATATGCGAAATTCTCAGCATATGCTCGATGTGGTTACTGATTTTCGTTTAAATGCCATTTATTATTGCGTTAATATTTGTATTTAAAACTTGGCACACCCATAGATGTTTATAAAACGAAGGACAACTAACTCTTGGTTTTTCATAATTTATTGTATTTATTTAGTTTCAAGCCATTTTCTAGTGAGTACTCGTACAGTCGGTAAAACTTGGGTTTCGGACCCCCTTAAGTATTGAACTGGAGAAAAAGTATCAGTTAAATTTTTTATTTCAGCGTCGTTGAAATTAAGTGATCATGTAGCTAATGTAGATGTCTTTGTTGGGTACATTATTGATGATTGTATACTTATTGTTAGTAGTGATTTTCTTGATGCAACTAGTATTACAGATTCAATTACTAAAATTATTTTAGATACTCCAAGTTCAATCATTAATAGACAGATTTCAAGAATAGTCGATTCTACTAAGATTGTACCAGGTTTATTACAAGAAATTTTTTACAAGAACTCGGAGAACTTGGATCAAGATCGATGGATATAAAAGAATCTTATTTATAATATAATGATTAGAAAAATGAACTAGTGTAAATTTTTTACGGTAGAATAAGGGATTATAAACTTTTGCACATACATATTGTAGAGAAACATAATAAATATATAGATAATTATAAAAGAATTGATGTGCTAGGTGACCCCGGACATTTTTGTGATCAACATTTTGCTTAGAAAAATGTTTCAAAAAAAAAGAAGAAATGTAAATTTTTGTACGGTATGATGAAGCGTCCATATTGTTTGCACATATATACCGCAAAAAAAGCATTATAAAAATATATATTTACAAGTATCGGAGGATTTTTACAAAAATGATCAAATATGATATTATAATATTATGTAGATATTTAGAAAATTTACCTAAAAATATAAAATAACAATTGCAGATTCGGGAGAAGATTATCATTTTTCGCATGTTTGGCTACATTGATAACCGGTGCTAGTTTATCAGCTACAGCAAATACTTTCTGGATTTGGGCTGCAACACGTATTATTGTTGGATTAACAATTCCAGCAATATATCAAATACCTTTTATCATATGTAAGTTATAATTTTGAATATATCCCCATGTGAATTAGTTTTTATGATTGTATGATTTTGTCTTTATCGTGCTAGGACAACTTAACTGCGCCTTGAATTATGACTAAATTGTTTTAGTGAAATTTTCGAATTACGCGTCACTCTATCACAAGACTAGCAAGTTTCACTGGCCAACTTCTTAAAGGATTCTGATTGGATCATGAAAAAAGGATTTCCGACCTTTTGAATATTTTTTTATGTATACACTAAAACTTAAGTGTATCACATCTTTAAAAATCTGGTTTTTAATTTTTTATAATATTTAATAGTTTTATTATTCATTTTGACGTAATTCCTAGGTTACAATATGAAAAGCAATTTGTTGTGTGTGAGGGTTGATGGTTTTGTTTTTCATGTGGTTTTATGCCCGCGGATGCAACGAAAATACCAAGACAATGAATGAACTCGAGAGATTATCGGTAAACGTGTCTATTTTTATTAATCGTAATTTGCAATAAATGAATTCTATGAAAGAGAAAAACGCATGCTGAAGTGATCTCCGAGGATGTGCGTCTCTAAGTATGCGATCCTATCTCTGAGTCAAAACTATCTGTTTAGTGCTGAAATTGAGGGGGAGCGCCAGCATGCACCCCCTTTTACAGACTCCCCGAATGATGTAATTTTAACCCGCGCGGGCGTCCGAAATCGTGGAAAGGAGGAGAGAAATTGGACTTCAAGGTAAATTTGAGCTGTTGCTATGCACGTATTTAGCGACTCTTGCACGATTGTACTATAACTAGCTATGATATATGCGTGTAAGTCTTAACACGTGACACATCCTTGGGGTCACTACTGGGCGCTCTTGCTCGCAAATTATAACTATGCAAATAAAATTTTACGTTCAGAAAAAAGTTCGAGATTTTTCTCATATAAGTTTTCTTTCTTATTTCTATTTTAACTTCTTACAGTGTTTATTAATCTAATCCCGAATCGAGATCAAGGTAAATATGCCTAATCTATACAATGTGCTAGGTTTAGCTAAAATATTTACGCGGTTTTTCTAATTGATTTGGCAAAGAAATTTTTAATGTAGTACACGTTTTTCTCCGATCATATATAATTTTGCTAAGGTTAATCAAGCGGTTTAAGTTTTGCTGAGTTTGGTCAAGCGGTTTTATAATTATGTTGTTTTTCTGAAGTGTGATTGTTACAGTATTGTTAAAACTAGTTTTCGGGAAAAATAGCCAGGTGTAGAATAAAATACTATATACAACACGAGACAAGAGTTAATTTTCTTTCGGCTGATTTCAGCACGAGCCAAAATATTTTTTCTCTGGACGATTACTACTAAAAGTAAAATTAGCGACGCAAAAGTAAAATTAGTGGGACGAAAGTAACATTAGCAGGGCAAAAGTAAAATTAGCAATGCGAAAGTAAAATTAGCTAATTAATTTTTTCCAAAAATTTTTAAAATTGCACCCTACTTATTAGAACCTGTGAAATGCTCTCTTTTCCCATTATATGAAATCAACTATCAGAAAAATTAACCAACTCATACACTCCTCATTAGAAGTATCAATAATGATAGCATAACGTAGAACATCAACGAAACTACGACGAGGCCCAAACGTCCAATAAAAAGAATCATCAGAATTATAAAACCATAAAACCCACTCTTATTCTAATGATATTATAAACACAATATTGAGTATTTTTGAAGTCGTATAAAAAGTCAGACACACATACATCGGAACAGAAAACAAGAGCAGAAAAAATAAGGAGCTGAGCCGCTACATCTACTCACGCAGATAAATAAGCATAACTCGATAGCATTAAACTGGATAAGGAATAGGCCTAACACAGCATGGAAGATCGTCACACGGAACATACGCAAGAAAAACCCAGAGTCAGTAAATTAGTATCTACATGGGCATATTTCACGCCTACAACACGAGCAGCCACCGAAGATGACACCACGCACAGCAAGATGAGATGCTATTTCTCGAGGGATTCGGAGAATGTTCGAGCATAGCTAGCAGATAAACAAAAATTGCCACTACTCTGGCAGCAAAGAAGTGCAAAGCAACTAAAATATATACAAGCAGAGGATTTTATCCGAATTTTCTCATTGGTCCAAGGAGTTCGACCAAAGCATAGGAAAGCTCCAAATAAGGAAATGCGACAAGCCTTCCAATTTGCTAAGTCATCACGCCTATAAAATTTTAACAAGCTGCAGATCTTCACTGCCCCGAGAGTATATATGTGGCGACACGCGCTGGGCAGCACCGTCTTCAGCGCAAACAAACGCTTTGCCCGAGATCCAACTTCGACTAGGGAAGCCACATCCGAAGTCCTCTTCATAACAGCTTCCGGCCGACGCCACGATGTGGCGAGCGGGAAGTGCGCCCATTCTGGGTTCAGCCGCAGAGTAGAGCATACGCTTGCTCACTCATGAGTATTGCATTTAGAGATAGAGAAATAAAGTCATCAGCGTGTTTTGTTATTTAAACGGAGAGTTGCTCATTTGCGTTACCTCAGCCTGTGCCTCGTTTTCTTCAATATAAGCGCAATATAACAGAGCGAATAGTAGGATTTCTAAATAAAAGGGCGCAGCAACAGGTACACGCGTTCCCACTCTACTAAAAATTATAGTAAGCATAAGCTCTGTATAAATTTAGTGCATGCAACTTGGTCATAACAATAGGAGTAACGTCCGACGTTACCTATTTGTAAGAAACTTATAAAACAAATTATTACGCTATGAAGAAACTTTGCGGTAGCTACTGGAGGTTGTTTATATATTAGATCGCAAAAGTAGCCAAGCACCAAAGGCGCTAATACTTTGTGTGTTTAAGTTTTGTCATCGTCCGTGCTTATGAAGCCAAGCTCCTTAAAAAAAGAGAATTGCTTTGATTAACGACCTGTTTTATCACAAGCAATCATCCGCGAACAAAGAATCGCTGAGTAGCGACTTACTCTCTTTCCAACAATCCTTCAGAGGTATAGGATCACTGAGCAGTGACTTACTCGTTTATCAACAACCTTCCTTGATCGAAAAATTGCTTTGATTAGCAATGTGTTTTCCATTTTCCTTGATCTGTAATTGAATAGCAACCTTTTGCTTTCTCCAAGAGAAAGCTTTCTGATGGTGAAAAAATCAATATCCAAGATTTTGATAGATTTCGATGTTTTCGAGGTTCCTGAGTCAGAAAAAGTGGTTTTTGAAAAATGTATGTCTGTATGTATGTATGTATGTATGTATGTATGTATGTATGTATGGATGTATGTATGTACGTGTGTGCGCGAAAATGGTTACCACCATAACTCTCTAACGCATTTATATTTTTCGCTGAAACTTTACAGGCTTATCAATTATGATCTAATAAAGAACTGATTAAATTTTGGAGCCTATTCACAAAAATAAACCGTGTTTATGAAAAAAAACATTTTTTTTATGAAAACATTGATAATTTTTTTTTTATTATAACTCCCGAATGCAATTGTACTTTTTGCTGAAACTTTACAGACTCATCAAGTATAATCTAACGAAGAACTGATTAAATGTTCAAGCCGTACGACTGAAGTAATGTGTGTTTTTTTTAATTTTCTCTTAAATATTAAAAATGGCATATTTTGCCCAAAAATGGTTACCACGATAACCCCTGAACGCATTCGCTGAAACTTTACAAGTTCATTAAGTATAACCTAACAAAGCACTAATTAAATTTTGGAACCGATTTACTAAAATGAAGCGCGAAAAAAAAACGTTTTAACATTAGAAAATAAAAAATCTTTATTGTAACTCCCTAACGCATCTGTACTTGTTGCTCAAAAACGTTCTACCAAATCACCTTACCACCAAGTTTACATGAGGGAGTTTTTGGGTCAGTGGTAGAGCACGCGCCTTGATATCTTGGGGGTGTTGCGTCAAATCACCCTCGTCACTTTACTTTTGTGCAATTTTATTTCCAAAAATCCCGTTACAATGTATACTTTAATGTTATTCGTTAACAAAATAGAAGCTGTTATGTTATTTGTTAACAGAATAGAGCTGGTAAATATAAGGTTTTAAAAAAGGTTTACGTTTAAAAAATTCCCTTCCCCCTCATTCAGCTGCACAATGTATTATTTTTTTATATAGTGTGCGTAAAAGTTGATTTTACGCATGCTCCGCGTGCAATAAATCGCATTTTATGCCCGAGTATCGACAAAAATAAATGTTCGAAAATTTCCTAACTTTTCCTTACTCTTCATGTCCTAGAAAATTCCATGATTTTTCCTTGATTTCCAGATTTCCTTCAACTCCTGGTTTCTTTTCTCTTTACGCACACAGCACGCGACATTAAGTCACAACAGCCCAAGAATGCGGCACAAAGAAAACGAGGAACATTGACAACGGAAGTGATCATCACGTCATGCAGCTACTGTTACGAAACTACGAGAATGTTAACGTAGGTCAAGACCCTTTTCAGGGTACTTTCGTAGCAGTAGCAACGAGAAATATGTAACAAAAAAGTTTCAAAATCCCTTTGTATTCCTTTCCTTAGTGTGTTTTAGCTTTCATTTCTTAGGTTATATATATTTATAATAGTTTGCGTAAGAAAAGTCACGCAAAATTTGTTTTCAGTTTAGAGGTTAGGTTGCATTTTTTTCTCATTAACCTTTATGTAAAATCGTTACATTCCTTCAACTCTTTTTATTAATATTTAGTTTGTTAGTTCAAAAGTCCTTGGAATAGACATTTTTATAAAATTGTGTTAGACGCTGAGAAGGAATTTCACATTATCAGTCATATCTACTATTCTGTAGTAGATATAAACTTAAAATTCTATATCAAAGTATATTTTAGTTTGAAGAACAATAAAAAACTGTTCTTAGTGCACAGGTACATAGTTCCCTTAACGTATGACATTTTTATCAAACTTCATAAAAAACATGAGATATCGGTAAATTCAGTTTTTACATTTTTGTTCATAGCTTTTTATCGATGATAGATCGAATGCTTCAAAATTTAATTTGGCGATTTACCATAAAATAAGCTATCTACTGTTTAAATTTTTGACGATTTCGTTGATCAGTTCTCAAGTAAAGAGCTGAAATGTAAAAACCGATTTTTCACACTCACTCTTTAGGATATATTTAAATTAAACCATACCTTCAAGCGCGGTTTTGCTGGCATTGGAGACAAATTTATTCGTAAACATTTAAAAAGCATAAATAAACTCTATATCAAAACAATATTTTATTTATAAATTAAGTTGGACCTATAAATTTAGTTGGAGAAAGCTACGTGTCAATGAATTTCTTATTATTACAAAATAAAATAAATGAACACTGCAAAAAACTCGATTGATGTCCCGCAAAAAAAAAGAGAAGGGGTGATAGAAAGATATCTTTGGAAAAGCAACTCTCAAGAGCGAAAATCCAGAAAACCCGGGAAAAAAATCGGATTGTCAAATCACTGAGAAAACAAGTGAATTAAAACCAAAAAGTGACATAAAATTATCAGAATTTCAAATCAAAAAACAAAAAGTTTAAAGCGCTATTTGCATTCGTCAAAAACGAGTTAAAATTGAATAAATTGAAAACACAAAAAATCTAAAACATACCTTTAGAAGGTAAAATGTTAATGATTATAAGTTTTCGTTTCATAAAATGATTTTTGTTTGCGACGTTACAAACGTCGCAGCCGTGTCGATACGAGGAATCTCATTCAATGCGGACAAGCCCTGAGTGCGCGGGAAAAACAAGCGAGTCGGCTTGTTGTTGTCGGAGCCGGCCTGTCCTCAAGTTCGAGGAACGGGCTAGCTAACCGTCGGCGCGAGAGTGAGCATCGTTGGCGCGAGAGCGAGCCTCGTCAGCGCGCGCGCTGATTGGTCCTCCGCATGTCGCGAGCCATTCAGCGGGCGCCGATGCGTGGCTCGTCGGACTGTGTGCCAATCATGTGCGAGCAAGAAGCGCGGGCCCGATGGGTGCGAGGAAAAAGTGAGCGCGAGAACGAGCGTGAAATCTGCCAGTTCTCTCCCGATTGTCGACGGAGCACGTTCTCAAGCAAAGTTCTCCTTTGCTCGTTGATCCAACGTCGATGATTGGAGGAGGTTGGGAGAGTCTCCCGTGTTTGCGAGAGTACGCGAGTGAGTTACAGGTGTAGCACGTTGGCACTCGGAAGTGCCAACGCCCAGACGAGCCAACGACCATCCCAATCAGCACGAGAGGAAGAAAGCGAGACAGTTTACCATCACTATCGGAAGGACCAGAGCAGCCAGCAACATCGGCGTGGGAGAGCCTAAGAAGCCAGCTGCCAACAAGTTCGGGAGGAGTCCAGGAGGCGACGACGGGAGCACCGACAGACGTCCACCAGGAGCCTCGAGAGGAGAGAGCAAGTAAAAAATAAATAAATAGATAGATAGATAGATCTTTATTTGTTTAAAGCAAAAAAAAAAAAATACAATTCGTTGAGATCACGTAAGGCTGTGTCGCATACAAACTAACAAAAAGAGAATATAAAAATATAATTACAGAATTTTAGAAGTTCAAATTGTTTGTCCTACGCAGTTTAGAATAATACTTCGGTAAAAATACCGTCGCATAAAATCACATTTAGTCATATTAATTATCACAATAAATCTTTCCAACTTTACGCTGTACACGTGAGGTTTGGCCATAGACCTATCTGTATTGCACATTTGATATCAGAGTAAGTAATACTGAAGAATTATTACGGCCTATAGGCCGAGTCAGACTAGATTAAAAACGCTGCACCAGAGGGTTCAGAGTCGTCACGATTTGGTGGCCAGCAGGTGCTGTCGCAGTGCCCCCTTGAAGGAGGCGAGGAATAGTAGATTTTGCAGGGTAGAAGGAAGAGAGTTCCAGAAACGAGCACCCTAGACCTGGAAGGCACTAGCCCCGGTCTTGGCGCGTCCCCTGGGTGGCCGATAGGGAAATGCTCATCGGCGCGTCGAGGTCTCCGAGGTGAGTTAATAACATTAATGCCCCGAATGGGTCAAACCACAGAGCCCAGTCCCGCCGTCGATTCCGATCGATTGTAAGCCCCTTTGGTCGGCGCTGGTCCCATAGAGTTTGGGGGGGGGGGGGGGGGTGAGGTGATAAACCTCTGTGGCTCACTTAGGAGACGCAGAGGGTTGTCACCTGACCCCTGCTGCATGTAGAGATGCAGGTGATATAAAATGGAGATTGATGCAGACAGGGATGAGAGAACTGTTTGCATAACGCAAAGGAATGTGCACTTGGATCGCCTTGGCAGCAGAATCGATGAATTGATGGACTATATCAGGGACAGGCACAATGTGCACAAACAAATTAAAGATCTTGCCCGAATCATAAGAGCAAGCTATAAGAATCTCTGCATGACAGATGATAACTTACAACAATGCCAACGCCCGGGAACTGAGGGGAGAGAAATCCAGACAACCCCGAGTTTTAGATCTTGGAAGGCGGGTACAGGGGGTGAGGGGAGAGAAACCCAGACAACCCCAAGTTTTAGATCTTGTAAGGCGGGTACAATAAAGGAAGCCCTAACTACTCCGCAGGGTAGAAATGGAAGAAATAAAGAAAAAAATAATCAAAATGAAAAATTAGCGTGGCAGAAAGTCGTCACAAGAAAGTTAAAGAAAAAGGCAAGCAAAAAGAATAAAAGTGTCCCTGGCGTTACAAACCAGAATGGGACCAGCAAGGATGGACCGAAGCAGGCAGACTTCCCAGACCAGATGCTTTAATCATCAAGGCTGCAGAAGAAAAGAGCTGTGCAGACATTTTGTCAAAAATGAAAGCGGCTCCATCACTTAACATGCTGAGGAAAAGCATAAATAAAATACGCAAAACAGTTGCAGGAAATCTTCTGATAGAGCTTAAACCCACAAGAGAAGTCAAAATCTCGGACTTCCAAGAAGCAGTTAAAGCGATACTTGTGGAAGGCACCACAATGAAAGCACTCCAGCAAGAAAAACCCATTGAAGTAAGAGATTCGGACATGCTTACCTCAAAAGAGGAGGTACTAGAAGCACTACAGAAGGAAAGAAGACTCTACGATAAGATCTCTGCGAAAGACGTACAGTGACACCCAGATTGCTGCGATACGGGTACCAGCTCAGATAGCGGCTAAGATCACTAAACTACAGAAGATCAGGATAGAATGGGTTAACTGTAGGATCCGTGTGGCTAAACGCAAAACCGAACCGCTTTGATATTATAAATGGCTAGGTTATGGCCATATCGTCAGGAACTGCACAGTAACTGAAGATAGAAATAAGCTTTTCCTTAGATGTGAAAAAGTGGGCACAAGACAAAGGAGTGTAAGTACCAGTTTACTGAGCTGCAATAGAAGCCACTGACAGACAAAGAAAATGAAAATAGTGCAGTTAAATATAAATCACTGCGCAACTGCACAGGACTTACTGAGCCAGTATACGCCGCTTTCCAGGAAAAAATAACAAAACTTAATAAAAGATTCGTGCGCGCTAAGGTCGCAGGCATACACATTTCAGCTGCTATGCTTCTCCTAACACGTCGATAGAACAATTCAGACAACTGTTGGACTGGCAAGTACAAGATGATGTAGGAAGAAAACCGGTACTGATAGCAGGCGATTTCAACGCCTGGGCAGTAGAGTAGGGCAGCCAAAGGACGAACAAAAGAGGACAAGCGCTATTGGAAGCATTCGCCCTCCTTGACTTGGTCTTAGTTAACCAAAGATGTTCTTACACATTTCAAAGAGGAGACGCAGGGTCCATCATAGATCTCACGTTTGTTAGCAGCTGCCTGATTAGCTTAGTAAGATCGTGGACGGTGAGCGATCATTTTACAAAAAGTGACCACCAAGCGATAATAATAAAGATAAAAATATCAAAACAGAGATCCAACGGGAGGGCAACGCAGTGAAGCTAACTCGGACCGGGATCCGGAACGTGCGCAGTATCCTGCTCCGCTGCCACGCTCTCATTTGCGCTCCGCACTCGCGCGCGGTTTGAAAAAGATGGGGGTCGGGGCTTTGCGTCAGCCGTTTTTCGGAAGGACCGAGTTCAAGCCCCGTGAACGGAACATTTTTTTTTTACTCTTTTCTGTTAGTTGATATTCTAATTGACGTGAAAAACTCTTTGTGTACTAAAAAAAAAAAAACAATTAGAAAGCTACACAACAATTTTCACATAGGGATATACATCAGTAGGTAGCATATATCCAAGCAAACCCCTCATGACTATGGAAACATAAATATCTAAACCCTATAAACCCTAAAAACTTAAATATCTGTTAACAAATCATGTTTAAGCTTAAACAAACCCAATTCAAACAAACAAGCCACCCCACCCTCTCGATACACATATGCTACTTTCAATCTTTCTGCTCCAACGACGTTCGTGGCGGTGCATTCTACGTCGTCGCTTATTAATCTTATGCTCCCGGATTCGAGTCCGATACCTGGCGATTTTTTTTTTTTGATTTTTTTTCTACTTTCTTATAAAATTTGTAGTATAAAATCAACAACTACAAGTTAATAGGGCACTATTTTAGCTATTTTTATTTAAATTTGGTTAATATAAGGAGGCCTGCAGTAAATCACTAACACTGATTATATATTTTTTTTTTATTGAAAACAATACAATTAAATACTATTAAATAATTATACAAATTATTTTTAAATAGCTCTACACGTTAGAATTTTAGCACGTGGAATACAAAATTTTACACGCTTTATTTCAAATAAATATAAGTATGATTATTTATTTCTTAATCGTATATTTAAAATAAAAACCAAAGTAAAACTAATTGTATTAACAAGTATTTTTTTTTATTTTAAAATGTAATTTAATAAACGTTAAATGAAATCGTACTGAATAATTTTTTTAGTTATTAAATAGCAAGATTAAAATTAACAAATAAATTTATAGTTTTAACAGGTTTTTATATTACACACACACTGCATTAAATTTATACTTTATTTATAAATATGAAATATAAAATATAAAATAAATATAAGATTGGCAATTTTCCACACAACCCGGGAGGTACTACCACATGCGCGTTGCTTTTTGATTTATATAAATTATCCTATTTATTAATATTAATTTTTGTATTTTATTGCAAACAGTTAAACGACATGGTAAACTGCTTACAATATTTAAAAAATATATTTACAAATGGGATTATTTATAAACGTGGAAGCCTCGCCAGTAGCCCTACTTTACCACGCAAAGGAGCTCCGCCTTCCTCCACGCTCCTCCCTACTTGCCTCCAATCTTAAACGCAAAAGTCTCAATAACGTACATGTTTTTTAACAATTTTCTAATAACCAAAGCTTCATTACTTTCATAAAACTTTAATGCTTAGAATATTGATAAAAAAGAGCACAGTAAACGAGCCTTTTTGCGCAAAGAGTCCACCACGGAGGGCAAAAAAGACTCTTAAAAATCTTCTGCTAAAATTCGTCGACAGAAAAAATGTAGACAATAATAGCAAGAGATAAAAAAGAGTCTTTTTCGCCTTGATGTAAATTTGACTGAAGAATATTGTATATAATAATAATAATAAGTTCATGAGTCTAAACTATAAATAATACAAAACGCTAAAAAAAATAATTTATCAATTTTACAAAAGAAACTTATACAATGTTGTTCAATCGAATTTACATTAAATAATTATACAAATACTACTTCCAAATAGAATCTATTATCGCATCATGTCATACGATAATCTAAAATAAATGAAAAATGTATTTATATTACTATTTATTAATTTTAAACTAATTTCCGTTTTTCTGCTTCTAATCTATCTAGAACAAAATAAATTTATATTTAAAAAATATACAATATACAAAATATAATACATGCATGACCCTCTTAAAATTAAATTAGCAACTTTAATAATCAATAATAATTTTGAAATGACTTTAAGAATTTTATATATTAATTGTTTCTAATTTATCTACTGATCGCTTTTTAAAAGGATATAAATTTTCCGTCGTAAACATATTTAATTGTTTTTTTTACGGTTCAAACGTTAAATTACTGATATTGAAAGCGGCGTTATAAGATCGTAAAAACAACGAGCGTTAAGTAATGCAGTACTTGTTTTATTGCCTTTCAAACCTTTAACTTCATTGACATCAGAAAAAGTTCGCTCCGGTTCCGCATTGGAATGTGGAAGCGAAAATATGGCCTGAACAAGTTTTCTTAAAGAAGGGAAAAGCAATTCCGTTCCTGCATCATTTTTAAGATTAAAAATCACAGACCAAAAAGACTCTACATCCGATTCCATATATTTCGCGATTTTATCGGGACTAAAATGCAAAGGTAAGGTTCTCCATTCAAAAGCTAATTTATCTGAATCGATATATGAAAAATATTTAGTAATTTCTTCTAAATATGGAGAATTTTTTCGTTCGTCTAAATCTAACGCGATTTTTGGCTCTACAAAAGAAATACAATTCAATAATTCGCGATGTTCCAAAAATCTTTTTCTCATCTCTTCTACACAAGTTATATTATAATTTAAACAATTTTGTTTAATTTCCGAAACAACATCAGCTGCTAATCCTTTAAGAAGGTAAGTTGCAGATGCACCTAAAAAAACATCTTCTAAGGGCTTCAAATGATCTTTAACAATGAAGTTATCAGAAGTTATTTGAGATTAAGAAAATCTTGGCCAATCAGCTTAAAGATTTTTTCAATAGAAGAATATAATTTATAGATCATTAATCCCTTAGTCTGATAAAGAGCGATAAAAGAATTATGATAATTTAAAGCATACTTCATAAAAGCTACATAAACGCGAACAGAAGGATCTAATACCGATAGTTTCAACATTTTCAAAGGTGTCAGATCAAGAAAGCGAGCAATTTCTAAATATTCAGCAAATCTTTTGGGGCTATTTGAAAATCAAACGAAACGCTTCTCAAAAGTTCTTCAACTTCTTTAGGGATCATGCGGCAACTATTTTTTGCAACTAAAGCCGACGAATGGTAAATACAATTTAACAGAAGGCAATGTTTAACATCTTTTTTTAAGAGAGCGTAAAATCCCTTAACGTTACCGGTCATAATGCTGGCATTATCACATGCTAAAGCGACAATATTTTGCATGTTAATATTGTTGTAATCAAAAAATGCTTTAAAATCTTTAAAAATATCTAAAGCTGTTCCTATTTTACCATCTAACTCTATTAATTGTAATAAATATTGAACTACTTTACTTTTTATTTTACTAAAATATTGCACAGAAACAGACAAAACTTTAACGTTGCCGACGGCCGTACTTTCATCGACTAAAATTGAATAAAAACAATTATTTAAAGTTTCTTTCAAATCATCAAAAGTAGATTTATATAAAATTTCTTTAATTACTTGACTGCATTTATCTTCTTTTAATTTAATACTTTGTACAGCCTCAGGATCGATACACATACTTTTCATGAATGGAACTAAATCATCTACTAATCTAACACCAACATTATGCTCAGCAACAAAAAGGGCAGTTTTTAATTCTGCAGCATGAACCCCGTCTCGAGATGATGGTCCTTCTACTTTGGTTGTTACAAAAATACCAAACCTCATAGCAGCTTCAATATTATCTAAATGTTTTTTCGTTTTACAATGATCTGTTAAATGCGTTTTACGCGTGAAAGAAGCTTTTTGAATGCCAGTTGGGTGCTTTTGTAAGCAATTTTTCAAATTTGGATCTGCTAACCAATCTGACTGGAAAGGAGTTGCATTTCTTTTTTTTTTCGTAGGAATATCATTTTCGGCGATACCACTATCTGATTTCCTTTTCTTATAACTCGTCAGATTATACATTGCTCTATTCAGATAAATCTAAATAATCGTTAATTAATAAATAATAAATCTAATTTAATTAAATTTAAAAAATATCACAGAGGAGACTAGCTTTTGTTAAAATAAAAGTTGAAATAAAATAAATACTTTAATTTAATTGCACAATTTATAGTTATTTATACTAAGATTTAAAACTCTAAAAATACTGATAATTAAATTAATTTTCTAATAATATTTTTTACTTATTGTTAAGTGACGAAGTTCCTGGATAAATTATTTAGAAAAATTATATAAGAATTACACAAAGCCAGTAAAAAGAAGATCCAGAAACTTCGACGCTTAACTAAGCCTCGAAGGAATGTACCCGAAACCAAAACAAACTTCTCCTCCCTCGGCTGAAGCGCGCGTGCACAGCCGACGCTGCAGTTTAGCCGTTGACCATAGTATTAGGCCCATAAGGCCTAATGAGTAAGACAAAGAGCGCGGCTAGGCTGAAGTAAGAAGAGAGGAGAAGTAAGTACCCCGCGTGAGAGAAAGCTTCGACTCTCTCTCTCAAGCATCACCTCTCCCGAAACGACACTCCAGGGTGTGCGCTCCTAGAGAAAGGACGCTAATTTTAAAACTTTAGATTTTGAGTAATTTGTCTTTGAGAAATTCAATAAGTTTTGTTTCATTTGAGTGTCTGATTTAATTTGTGTTTTGATAAGTTGATAATAAACATCACTGCAATCCATGTGTTGAGTTTTGGAAAATAAGTCATTTAGAATATAACCAATTTTGAGCCATCCTCCGTTTTGCTAAAATTTCTTGCCAAAAAGGAGATCTAAACCCCGCAATCTTTTCCGAGCAGTCATCCCAGTTTTTCTGAGCATCCTTTCGGGTTAAATTATTTCTCAAATTCCAGAAGTCCACAGAACAAAGTAAGTACCATTTAATTCAATATTTCTGAACTTTGACATTTCGGTTAAATCAAACAGTTCTGCCTCGACAAATTAGTGTTCTCACTGATCTCCCCCGTATGGGAGAGTAGCTAAGCGCCCACGTTTTAATAATATTTTATTGTTAGTTGGTGGAATCGGTTCTATCCTAACACTTATTATATTATTATTTTTTTTATTATTATTATTTACTTAATTCTTAAAATAAATATCATAAATTTAAAATTACTTTTAATACTGTATTTTTTAAATAATCTAAATACTTAAATTCTAATAAAATATTTATGTATGCATATATATACGTATAAATACATAGATTTATTTAAAACAATAAATTTATAAACCACAAAGTCGACAAAAAATATTTAATCACGTGGAGAAAAAATAAAAATTCAAATTTGAAAAATATTACAAAAGAGACTAGATTTTATGAAAATAAAAATTGAAATACAATAAACTCTAGAATTCAATTTAATACTGATAATTAAATTAATTTTATAATGATATTTTTATTTATTTATTATTATTATTAGCTAAATTATTAAAATATATCATAAATTTTAATTTAGTCTCACTGTTTTTTTTTAAATAATCTAAATGCTAAAATTCTAATAAAATCGTTATA
Source organism: Nasonia oneida (assembly GCA_037356405.1). Classification (NCBI taxonomy): domain Eukaryota; kingdom Metazoa; phylum Arthropoda; class Insecta; order Hymenoptera; family Pteromalidae; genus Nasonia; species Nasonia oneida. The sequence goes on along the minus strand of JAZHPH010000121.1, from coordinate 26,988 downwards.
TATTCATATATGCATGTATAAATACGGAGATATAGCTTAAAATAATGTTTTTTTAATATAAAATACCACAACGAAATATTTAATAACGCGGAGAAAAAATAAAGAGTAGCAACTTTTCCAACCAGATATAATTAAACTTAATGCGATGTATACGCGGATGTCTAAGTTAAACGAACGAACTATTTTACCTCAAACGCAGAAAAACTCAACAGCTTCCCCGATTTCCCAGAAGCCCGTCACAACAGTCGCGTGGCGCGTGGTTTCGCGCGCTCGGCCGGATTTGATGTATAAGCGCTGCTGATGATGATCCTCGCCGAAGTCTTGCTGCTCCCTTGTTTCCTTCCTTCCTTCCTGACAGCTCTTCGTTTTCCTGGCCTGCGTCCTCGGTTGGAAATCCTTGAAATCCGTTGAAAAGTGGATGCAGTCGTTGGAGCACGAACGTCGTCTTCTTCACTGCTTTTCGACTGCTGCTTTCGCTAACTTGCACTCTTTTTTATAAACTTTTCACTTCACTTATTACCAAACACACTCACTATGCACTGAACACAAACATTTACATAAAACGCTAACACGACCGAAGAAAAGTGTAAACAAACTGCTCTGCTCGAAGTGGGGTCGGCAACATCGTCTGCTACATCGTGATAGCATCGCGATCGCGTGTGTTTTATGCATTTTGCCATAATACTATGATAATAAATCTCGTTCTAACTAAGTAAGCTGTTTAACTATAACGTGAAGAATTTAAATAAAAATAGCTAAAATAGTGCCCTATTAACTTGTGGTTGTTGATTTTATACTACGAATTTTATAAGAAAGTAGAAAAAAATAAAAAAAAATCGCCGAGTATCGGACTCGAACCCGGGAGCATAAGATTACTGAGCAACGACGTAGACCGCACCACCACGATCGTCGTTGGAACCGAAAGATTGAAAGTAGCATATGTTTATCGAGAGGGTGGGGTGGCTTGTTTGTTCGAATTGGTTTTGTTTAAGCTTAAACATGATTTGTTAACAGATATTTAAGTTTTTAGGGTTTATAGGGTTTAGATATTTATGTTTCCATAGTCATGAGGGGTTTGCTTGGATATATGCTACCTACTGATGTATATCCCTATTTAAAAATTGTTATGTAGCTTTCTAATTGTTTTTTTTTTTAGTACACAAAGAGTTTTTCACGTCAATTAGAATACCAACTAACAGAAAAGAGTAAAAAAAAAATGTTCCGTTCACGGGGCTTGAACTCGGTCCTTCCAAAAAACGGCTGACGCAAAGCCCCGCCCCCCATCTTTTTCAAACCGCGCGCGAGGGCGGAGCGCCAATGAGAGCGTGGCAGCGGAGCAGGATACTGCGCACGCTCCGGACCCGGGTCCGAGTTAGCTTCACTGGGGCAACGACAAAAAGAATAGATTGGAAAACGAAGGATTATGATAAGGAGACATTCTTGCTGGCTCTAGAAGAAATACAGCTATCTGGATCTGCGAATGATAAGGTCAAACAGGTAATGGGAAATATTACCCAAGCCTGCGACGCAACAATGCCAAGGAGAACTCTCAACAATAGACGATCGCCAGTATACTGTTGGAATAAAGAAATCGACGCGGCCAACAAAGAGTGTCATCGAACCAGAAGACGGGAACAGCGGGATAGGACGAAATACTACAAAACTGGTCGTGGTAAAGAAATAGTAGACGTCCTAAATAAAGAAATGAAGAATGCTAAATGGATACTTAAGAGGAAAATCCGAGAGAATAAACGACGGTGCCTGAAAGAGTTACAGGACGAGGTTGAGCTGGACCCCTGGGGGCGACCGTACCAAGTAGTAATAAAGAAGATGAATGCAGGTTACATGTCCCCTCCTAAAAGCCCTGAATTGCTGGATTGTATTGTGACTACACTGTTTTCCCTTCAACTGGAAGTAATAGCTATTCCTGAAGCAAAGGCTAATGACGAAATTATTCCAACAATCACCACAGAGGAATTACTGGCTGCATGCAAAAGAATTGGGAACAACAAAGCTCCAGGCCTGGATGGCATACCCAATATTGCATTGAAACAAGCTATCGGGCACGCCCAGATGTCTTTGTAGACCTGTACAATTCATGTCTCAAAGAAGGAACGTTTCCTAAGAACTGAAAGAAACAACGCCTGGTACTACTACAAAAAGGACATAAGCCACCTGGAGAAGCTGCCTCATACAGACCACTCTGCATGCTGGATACCCTGGGCGAGATTTGGGAGCACATATTTGGCGTTAGAATGGACCAAGTTATTCAAAAACCAGGCAGACTAGCGGAATATTAATACGGCTTTTGGAAAAAACGCTGCTCTCTTGACGCCGTAAGTTTAGTAGTAGACACCGCTAGAACTGCGATAGAAGGAAAGAGATGGAAAGAAGGAGCAAAGAAGTTCTGTGCTATTGTTACACTGGATGTTAAAAATGCGATTAACTCAGCCAGCTGGGGCAAGATCGGTCTGACTACCTGAAAGACAGAACCCTTTTGTATGACACAGAGAGCGGCACGAAAACCTATCAAGTAACTGGAGGGGCCCCACTAGGGTCAGTGCTTGGCCCATTATTGTGGGACATCATGTACGATGGAGTACTTAGGCTAAAGCTACCCGAAGGGGCAACGGTTGTAGGATTTAAAATAAAAAAAACACACGCACGCACTCACGCGCACACGTATTTGCATACACAAAAATACGTTCTATTAATCAATTCTATCTACACATGCGCGACCTTGTGCATGAATAGCTTTTATTTGTCAGTCTGTACTTGCCGTGAAGCATAAAGTTTAATGAATCAGAAAAATTTTAGACGATAAATTATCTATATTTTTTTCATGTATTTTTTTACTTTAAAGATTATTTACTGGATCGTTGTTTAATAGCTGACAAATCTAAAAATATTGTCCTGGTGTGTATATATATATATATATACGCTTTTACGGGCTTATGGCTACCGCGTATATATCCAAAAATAAGGGTATATATCTATGTAAAATGTGCTTCTAAATACAATCCTTTTACACTGAAAATGTATAGAACTCATGATAAACACAAAAAATGTCATGAATATAATATAGCTGCTTATGGTAACCACCTATTGTAGGATACACAGGCTAATGGCACCCAACAAAATTGTCATTAATGTAGGGTACACAAGCTAATAGCACATAAAAAACATGCTATTAATATAATGGTATCAAAGATGTCATTAATATACTGATATAAACTTAGGCTTCTACGTACACTACGACATACAAGATGGAATGCGGTAGATTTCATTTTTTTTATAGTTATAATTTTATCGATTTTTAAAAACGTTTCTAGGCGTCTATTGATCCTCCCGAGGCAGGTTGTATATAAAGGATAAGAATAAACTAAGAAATTATTTCTTTTCTTTCTGACGATTTGGCAATCAATGATGCTTTTAGCAGGAAAAAATTCGGAGTGACTAATACCCGATTAGCTGTAGCTTCTCAAACGCACTGGCATTTCTGCTCGAGCTTAACAAACAGCTTATTAAATCGTACAGGTTAGCTATAGGCGTGATTGTAATTGTAGATCATTCTATTTTTTTTTAAACAGTATTTTTATTACAAACTGATACAGCAGGCCGATGCTCACTTTGATGCAATAATTATTATGTAACGGTTTACTGTTCTCCTTATGATTAAGCGGAGAGATTTTTGTCTGGATATATGCTACATAATACTAGATTATGTTATGTTGCTGGGTTAATGAAGTTTAGTAGTTTAGCAGATGTGGAAGTGATGTAGTTATCTCACCGCACAGTAGGATGAGATTGAAAAAATTAAGCGTCGTTAAAATCAAAATAATGTTTTCTCCATAAAAACATTCCTAAGACAGCATATCAAAAAATTCTACGTTCCTTCTAGGGATTGTTACGTCGGAATGAACGCAACTCACCAATATACTTACTTTTATTCGAGTCCCTATCTGCTGTTATTTATCATTTATTTAGATTTACAAAGAAATCCCTTTTGGCTACCGCAGATGCGGTCACTGCCTTCCGGGAAAGGGAGCCGGATAACGAAATCACTTAGACGGGGTTAAGTTTTAAAGCAACTACTATAATGTATTTCACTCGTATTAGAGAAAAGAGAAAAGTACCTTGTAGTGTATATATGCGTAAGTGTGTGTGCGTATGTAGAGATGCGAGCGGCAGAAGGTTGCAGCTGTGGGTCCTTGTCGCTCCTTGAGCCTAGCGTCGGTGGTTCAATGCGGTCAAGCTGGTGTGCGTCTCGGATCCCTTCGGCTCGTTCCTCCTTCGAGTAGGTGCAGACAGATGGATGCCTTGATGTGTCGTCTCTCTTAGCGACGAGAGAGGATGGTGTGTCTCAGCGATCGTGGTACTTATACAACTTGGTACCACGGAGGTAAAACTGTTTGTTTTCCCGAGTAATTCAACTATTTCCACAAGTCTATATTTTTCAGCGATGAATTCTTTTTACTGATCTTACTCGCGACTGGTAGCGATTCAATATTAACTTATAAGCTGGTTCGAATTTAGTGGTCTGGCGATTTGCAGCGATTCGACTTGTAAGGTGACTTCAAGAAAACTGACGACGTGCACCCTTTTGCTCCCGGCCCTTATATACTGGAAATTCTGTAGCCTTGATTTTCCATATTTAGGAGTGCCTAATATTCTCACGACTTTCCTCTTGACTTTGCGTGACCTCTTAAAATTTTTATTACCTTGAGTTTTTAGGAAAAGCGTCTTGTGACAGCTCTCCTGCTGCTTTTCGTCGCCTGCGTAGTGTCATGTGTAACTTTTCCCGATTTGTTTTCAGGGGAACGTGCTCGACCGATGCTTGCTCTCCGCATAGCTATTTTGATTTTCGTCGCTTTTTGTGAGGAATATCGCTACTCGTTTAGTGACATCTTTTTATTTCGTCGCCGTCATTTTTTTCTTGGCGTTAGCCATTCTTTCGGATGATCTTCGCCTAGAGCGCGGTTTGTCGCTACGACTCTAATCCTATTTTTGTAGGAATACGTTGTGGTGGGAAATACTGCTTCTTGCGGCTGCTGCGATGACGATTCGTGTGATGACGTATGTGTGTTTCTTGTTTCGTGCGTAAAAATTGTGTGACCTATTTAAATTGGCGTTGTAGGCGCGTAATGGAATCGGGGATTCCATTACAGGATGCCAATTGATATAATAATCGGGCTGAAAGTGTGTGATCCCTTCTTGAAAATTTGCCATTTTCTGATTTCCAATTATAAAAAGATAATTTAAAAAGGCAATACCTATCAATAAATTTTGAAATATCAAGAGACTGTCATTACCCTATAACTGTAATTTTATTATTATGAAATAATCAAAGACGTGTTATTTTATTTAAATTGTATAGACTCATGCAAGAGATTATTATAATAACACACAGTTTCGACGACGCTGTGTATTGTCTTAATTTTAAATTCTACAGACTGTAATTCATTATTACGATCGTTTTTTTAGTTTGCGGAAAATGTTGGATAAGAAAAACTTTACGTCTACAGATTATAGTTCAATTTACAAAATTTGCGATTTTACGAATATTTTTTTATTTTCCTAAAAATTACTCATAGATGAAATGTTACTATTTACCTATTCAGGCATTTTGCTTTTTCTGCAGATAGATACGTATTCTTCAATTGTCAGTTCAAGACGGGATTATGACGACATTACAGAAAAAACTCATTTACGATGATTATATTTATTATTGTAAATAATATTAAATATTTCTAAATATGTGATTTAACGGTTAAGTCATCGTTATATGCACATCTAAGAAGCAATTTCTAAAAACATTCATTTAAATTGTGGTTTGCAGCGACATATTTCCATTAGATGAATATAATGTAACAGTACGTATAACCTGTAACAAGATTTCGGGAACTAAATCACACAAAAGTAAAGCGACGAGGAGGATTCGACCCTGCGTCCCCGTGATCTAAAGGCACGTGCTCTAACCACTGAGCCAACGACGCACTACCGCCGACTAGCTATTAGATGGGCGTTTTTCCCGTCATACCCGCCCGTCACAAACCCTTACTAATAATAATTTAAATTTCAGAAAGTCATGCAAAAATAGTATTATTATTAAGTATCTGAAAGAACTATAACATTTATTTTTCAAATTTACACGAAGAATTACTAGAAGAAGTCAATACAATACAGGACTAGGATAATCCTGTGAATTCGGATTCTTTAGCTTAAGTGTGCCAGTAATAATGTTTGATGATTATAAGGAATGCTGTTAATTTTAAGGTTATTCTTTAAACAATGATATTTTACAAAATAAGTGATCGCCTTTTAAAGATCATTAGCCACGATTCATGTTTTTATTTTATAACGGGATTCTGGCAATCACACAGTTGAAGTTTTAAAGATCATTAGCAACATTGTAAATACATGCATAATGTCAATGTAATTCGAGTACCCTTAACCACTACAGATAAATTAGTGTATACTTGCCTTCTTCCTAGTTATCAGGCATTGTATTCAAAATAGTACAAATTTGTAAACATTACTTCTAAAAGACGGGATTACGGCGACATCGTACCTCAAACAAATTTCTAACGTTTACAAAAAAGGATAACAGTATATAAATTGCCCATTTTTAGTCGATTAAATTTTAATTGGAATTAATTAAAGTTTTACGTAAAAAGTAAAATGCTAGGAGAACTGTCTGTACGTGCATTAAAAATTATACATTTTATACAAGATTACAACAACATGGTAGAAAAAAGAAAACTGGATGCAAGAAAACTAGGAGCCAATGGCTTGAATATTCGTTAAATGCAATATAATATAAATAAGGTAAAAAATAGAAATTTTATTTCATTTTTTAATATACTAAATTTATTACATTTTTTAATGATTTGTAACTCTTGTTTATTGTTTCATGTTGTTTTTACTGCACACTTGTATTCTCTTTCTTATAAGTGAGATTTTTGTTATTACATTCTCCTGAATTCTAAGAAATCAAGCTAAGTTTTTGCGTTTTTTTGCTTCTTTCCTAAGGAAGCTTTGTAATAGTGATTTTTGGAGTTTGTGTAAAAACACGTGAGAAGTGTATTTTGATCATTTTAAGTTAAAATAGTGTTGTTGTAAAATGTCCGCATGTATCTATGTGTTTGTGCGTATGTATACGCCTGTATATCAGCTTCTACTCGTTGGATTTTAAGCCACCAAGTCTCATTTTCTTTGTTTTTACTGCAACATAGTAAGGAAAAGTCCGTTTTACATTTTGTTAACGCGTTTTTTTATAACGCTTTTTAGTTTTAAGGTTTCTGTTTTTGTAGTAAAGTTATTAAAAAAGTCAATAAAAGTAAATTGCTTGATATGTACCTAAAAAGAAAGAATTACCTTCCTTTTCACCGCGGAGAATTTATATTATCGTTCGTCCTTTTGTATTATACACCATAAAGTGCAATTTTATGTAACACAAACATTTTATCTCGAACCTTTTAAAAAAAAAGCCATGATTATTGAAGATTACTAGAACTATATACAACTTAACTTTAAGTTATTTCATATGATAGATTCGTAGATAAACGCCAAAAACTGAAAAAAGTCGTTTTCTATGGCACGCAATAACTGAAGCAAAAAGGAAATAATCGTGTTCAAATTTTATATTTAGTTAGCATTATGCAGCATCTTTATCCCTCCTTTCTTTGAGCTATTTACAAAACCAGTGAGTTTTGAAGATATTCAAGTTCAACATTTTTTTTCTAACCCTGTATACTCTGTTTAACTGAAAACTGCATCACTTCTATCTCAGCGTCTGTAAAATAGATTTTAATCTAGCTAGACTCGTTTTCTCTGTTTCCTTTTTTATTAATTGGAAAACAAGATAGGTAAACACGATTTTCATATTAAAGTAATACATTAGGTTAAATGAAGCTACGTGCCAAAGATTTGGTAGCGGTTTCTTTTTCATTATAGTTTTTGGACTTTCTGTCTCTAAAGAGGGACATTGAAATATGTCATGTTAACCAGTCGATCTTAATCTTTCTTAGTTTAAGTTCTCCCAGTATGTTTAAAAAAATATAGAGGTATAAGTGTAACGTAAATCACAGGATAGAAGCAATATTCTATGAAAACGTGGTAAAGTCAATATAATTATGGTACTATCAACAGGTACGCATAGATAAGTATTATTACACCATCTTCCTAGTAAACAGAAAGTGTTCTACTGTCACATGTTTACACAAGTCACGGCTTTCTAATTACTATAAAAAGACTAGTAGAAAAGTGCAATCAGGCAGCGGCCGTGGCTCGACGACAGAACGTATGCCTTACAAGCCAGAGGATCTCGGTTTAAGTCCGGAGTCCGTGACTTTTTTGTTGCATTCTTCACTCGTAACATTTTCTGGTGAACAGCGGTGGGATAAGAATATTAAATTATGTGTCATCAATAAGATATTCCAGCAGACATGTCTGCGCAAGCATAAAAAACAGAGGATTAAGGCCGGATTACAACTACATGGTGAATAAATGCAACGTGGATGTACAAATAATAGAAGCAAAATGGGTTCAGATCACGAAGATGTAGCATCTAAAGTAGGGATAAGAATATTAAATTATGTGTCATGAATAATATATTCTAGCAGACATGTCTGCGCAAGCATAAAAAACAGAGGACTAAGGCGGGATTACAACGATATGGTAAATAAATGCAACGTGGATGTACTAAGAGTAGAAGCTAAATGGGTTAAATCCCTTGATCAACATTACGATAATACAGGCGATCTGTGCGAACTGTATTTCACGTTTGCGCATCTAAAGGGAGATCGCAGACTTTACCTTTTCAACTCGCATAAACAAATATTAATAGAACACCATGTCATTATAATCCCGTGTAAAACGTTGTTATCGTATTAATAAAAACGAGCTATAAGAATCATCATTTTCCGCTAATCAACATTCCGCTAATCAACATTACGATAATACAGGCGATTTGTGCAAACTGTAGTTTACGTTTACGCACCTCAAGGGAGATCGCAGACTTTACTACTCGAACTCCTATATGAATACTGAAGCTCTCATATACAAAGATAAATAGAAGACCGTGTCGTTGTAATCCCGAGTGAAACGTTGCAATAGTATTAATAGGAAACAGGTTGCAGGAATCTTCGTTGTTCAAGGATAAATTTTTTTCAATCGTCTTGATAGTTCGCAAATATTAAAAATAGTCGCTAAAATCTCTTGAAGCTGTTCATATTATGCCAGCTCAATAATGTCGTTCTAATCCTTTGATCAACATTACGATAATACAGGCGATCTGCGCGAACTGTATTTTACGTTTGCACACCTAAAGAGAAATCGCAGACTCCACTACTTAAACTTTTATATAAAAAAATCGATAGAACACCATGTCGTTGTAATCCCGTGTTATACGTATAATAATTTAAAAACAAAGTAATGGGATTCATCGATTAAATTGAGAATTAATTTTTTTTTAATATTCTAATGGTCCGCGCATATTGAAAATATTTATTTATGACTAGTCCTAGAATTTTGAATAATGCTTGTACGAAGATGTCGTTGTAATCCCGTGTTAGACATTAAGATAAAACAGGCTATACTGTATTTATGATAAGCGGCCTGATTTTTAATAATTATCTTAAGATAATCATAACTAAGATTTATGCTTTCACATGAAGCAAAAATCTTGACTCCTTCGTGTTAACAAGCGTATTATAAGGGGTACGACTCTAATAAAATTGCGGACTTTAATGATTCAACACTTTGATGCTAATATCAAAATTATACCATGTCGTTGTAATTCCGTGTTTGACGTTTTATTCCTTTTGTTCAAGTCTTTTTGCCCACAAGGTATTCTTTAGTTTTTGTATCGTAATTAATTAAAAAAAAAATAATTATTTGAATTCTTTGATTTAGTTTTATAACCTTTTGTTGGAAATTTTAAATTGCGCAGAGTGGGTATCTTCAAAACTGGTGAATTTAATTTTGCACATAGTTATTCGCACGTTTAATCCCCTGCAGAGAGCGCTGAAGCGAGCTTTTAAAGTTACACCTTACTTATGTGACATGTGGTGGCAAGTATGATTATTAAATAAGAAAATTCAAAATCTGCACTATTTTCATTGAAATTTGAATGATTTCAACTCCTTATATTATTATTATTGATGAATATAAGTTTTTTTGTTTTTAGTTGACTCATGATTGTATTTGATCAAAGACGTTATTTGTTTACACTGCTAAAAAGTTTAGAAAATTAAACAAATACAAAAACAATTAATTTATATGGTAGGTCGAGTAATAGTTTATATGCAGATATTGTGGATGTTAACTGTCACTAGGCTGGTAGCCATTAGCAACTAAAGAGATTGATTTCAACTTTTCTAATGGCTACCGGTAGCCATTAGAGCGTATAAGCGATAAACTAATAGCGTCCGGTAGTCAAAACGGTAGCCATAAGCTCGCGTATCTCAGCAAGTGTGAAAAGTTTATTTTTTCAAGAATTTAGTCTAGGTGTATTGAAGAAATGTCAGTTTCTACCTTTATTAGTCTACAAAAGTATGTCTAAAGATGCATATACATGGCGATCATGTAGAATATAATATATTTAATATATATGTATAGTAAATTTGACTGAAAAAAGTTAGTTTGAGCAAGTATGATGTGTAATATAAGGTCACTTCTTATGAACATCCTGTCCTGCGCACAGACAAAAAGTTAATTTTTCGTGAATTAGGCTTTGCTACTAGGAAAAATTTTTTTAATGAGGTATTTAGAATTTTTAAATACTGTGAATTTGTTCAAAATCAATTTTTCTACAAAATAGCCGGACTACTTTTATGAAAAAACGTTTTTGTAAAAGATGGCTCAGAAAGAATTGGAAATAAAACTTTTTGGTCAAATCTGATAGGCGTTCGCCCTGGGTATAAGAGGTTTCTTCGAAACTCCTCAAACGGGTCGAGTGCCTAAAAAAGGGCTAAGTAAGCAGTATAATGTTCGTTTATGGATTCATTTGTAATGACAAGTGTGTAATTAAAATACAAAATGCAAAAATTGTGGGAGAACCTATTTTATTTTAAGATCCTTATACTGATAGCAAATAGTAACCTTGCAATAAAACCTATATTTTTCTACAAAAGTAATTTGATAACTCTAAATTTAATTCTTTGATAACTTTTTTTATGCATTATTGTCACATTTGCCCTTAGATGCAGTCTTTGAACGGCCATGCCTGTAAAGATAAAATATTGGAGTTTCCTGAGACCCATTTTTTGCATCGACATCGCTTTTATACTTCAAAAGCAGTTCAACAACTTTGGCTTGTTAATCTAGATCTAAGGTCACGGATGATTGTTTACAATAATTCAATTGATTTGTTTCTTCATCATCAAGACTGCAAACGTCTTTGAGTAATTTTCTTTCTCTTCATTATTTTGTGGACAAGCTACATGTAAAGCTGTTTGTTCTTACATCTTTTGAATCCTTCTCAGCTTTAGAACGCAATAGTAATTCTATCAATAAAAGCTGATTAACGCAGCCTACTGACAAAGTTAAAAAAATATATAAAAATAATTATAAGAAAAAAATTAACTGTATTAATTAATCAAGTATATTTTACCTTTAGTAGCAAAATGTAATGGAGTATATCCTGGTCTATTATTATCTTGACTTAAACGTGTATAAAATATTTTATTTCATTTATCTTGTAGCTAATTTTCAAAACACCAATAGGATCATTTCTTCTTTAAAACCATTGGCCTCACCGAATACATCTGGATTTTCTCCGTCTGTAAAGAAATCTAATATTGAATCACATGTAAGAAATCTAATCTAAGTTAATGTTAAAAAATGCTCATTAATGCTGAGTCATTGATCCTGATTAGTAAACTCTTATTAAAGATACAATTATCTTGTATGCATAATTTGATTAAAGATTTCAAGAAAATGACTTTAAACTCTACTTGAAGGTTAAACAGATTGAGTTGCCTTTTCATTGATTCCAAATTTTGATATCACCATCATAGGCAGTTGCAAGCATATTTGGGGATAAGACATTCTATCGCACTTGAGGTGCTCCAGTTAGAATAAATATGCACTTCTAGTGCATAATGTAACATGAAAATTAAAAATGCACAGTAATAATGCTCTTATTGAGACAATAAAATATACTAACTGCTGAAGGAGATAATCTTGGCTTTCGTTTATCTACATATAGATAGAATTGATTAATAGAACGTATTTGTGTGTATGCATATACGCGCAAGTGCGTGCATTTGTGTGTGTATCTTTTTTATGTGGCGTAGGCAGAGCAAGCTGGCCCTCCGACACCGAATCTCCACAGGTACTATCGTTGAACAATACTTCCGCGGGGCCCGTTAACTAGCCTAGTTGGTATCTCCTTTGTAGTTTGACATTTCCATACATCCTCCATCCACCAAGGTGATAAGGGGTTCAGGATCAAACTCTTCTTCTTCATTCTGCATCGTCCAGCCGTCTGCTTCCTGCAGCATCGTCAAGTCTACTTCGAGCAGCATTGACCGGTCATCCTCTGGATAGGCTCAACCCTGACACCTACGTTTCTCTGCATCAGGTGAGGGAGTCTGTGCTTAACTCAGTTATCTACGTTCTTCAGCATCGGTCTCGGGAGCACTTAGAGATACTCAACCCTAGCTCCTACGTTTCTCTGCATAGGGCAAGGGAGAATTGTCTTTACGTAGATGTTTACTGCGCACTAGCCATCCTTCGACGCTAGCATAGCTATCATCATTGACTCAGGGGTCATCCTAGTTTAAAGGTAACACTCGAGTTCTTCTCGTTCCATTTCATATCGCGAACAGTCACAGAAGACATGCTCCGCGTCTTCGTTTGCTTCCAATCATACTAAGAATTCTGGATTGTCCTCTATCTTGAAGCGGTGTAGGTAGGTACAAAAGCACCCATGTCCACTTAAACACTGCGTCAGGAAGTAATTCACTTTCCCGTGTCGTCTTTTGGACCAGTTAACAATCTGTGGCATAAGGCGGTGCGTCCATCGCCCTTTTTTACTGGAGTCTCATCGACTTTGCCACTCAGCTAGGGTTTGTTCCTTTGCGGATTTTCAAACTCCCTTTTGAGTATTGTCTCCACACTGGCTTTCTTTATTCTGTTGCTAGAAGGTCAATAGGTGGCATACCTGAGATAACGCACACTGCATATTCTGATACTATATTCGGCAGGCAGAAGCGACCCACAATTCACTTCTCCTATAAACTGTTAACAGCTTTTGTACGTAGAACTTTACGAACATGGCGTCTGCCCATATTCGTGTCCGTAGACTTTGTGTGTGTGTGTGTGTGTGTGTGTGTGTGAATAGACATATAATTATTGATTTCAATACTCTTACCTTTTTTATGATGATGTATTTCTACAGAACAATATTGAACAACAGAACAATACTAAAATAAGTATAGTCCAAACTGATGTTTAAATGCTTAGTCATCTATAGAACAACGATCCGATATATCATGTTTAAAGTGAAAAGGACATTAGAAAAATATAAAAAATGTATCGTCTAGAACTTTTCTGATTGATCGAACTTTTCGCATCAAAGGGCATAGACTGATTGAGCAATCAAAGTGCTGTCTGGGCTATTTATACACAATATCACGCATGCGTAGATCGTCTATATATATATATATATATACCACTCGCGCGCTCGGACCCGCTCGCTCTATCACCCGACCAATCACCGCGCTTCTCCCCGGTGGCGACGGAACCGACAAGCTTGATCAGTCTGCTGCGAGTCTGAAAATAGACTATTTCGCAGCCGATTTTCCTCTCTCCCCGAGTTCCTTGTTCCGCGCTCGCCCGATTAGCCCCGCTGTTGCCGCGCGTGACTCTATGCTTTCTCTCTCTCTCTCTCTCTCTCTCTCTCTCTCTCTCTCTCTCTCTCTCTCTCTGCTCTGCCATGTCTCTCCTGCCTGGTATGTGCGATACACGCTTCGGCTTCGCTCTGCCTTGTGCATGCATACTTAAGGAGTTTTTGCACTCTGGTGCGAGATATTTTGGTTACAGGTGAAGTAGAGTTCCTTGGCTACAATTGGATATATTCATCACGACATGTCATTTTGTCGTTGAGCCAAGGTTCTACTTTTTGCCTGTGTTGATTATTTGAGTTTAGAACCACACTATCTCTATCCTGTATTCGCCATCATCATGCAGACCGCTGATTGTCAGTTACATCGTCGCCTATCACGTCAGCTTTCGCCGCAGAATATACATCGCCTCTCGTCAACAGTCATCAGTCCAATACCGACCACTGCAGCCTCTACTGACCAACTTTGCAGTGATCAGCGATGTCGTGTGACCGTATTAAAGTGTTAAGCTGATAGTGATTTGCGCGTAGTTTTTTTGGATGTGTTGATTGCGTTACGATGTGTTTTTTGCGTCTTCACTAAATGTATGGTATAGCTTATTGTTATTTGTAGGAGTTTTTTGTAGTTCAAGCTAGTTTCTATCGCAAACGAGCACGTGGTGATAGTGTGCGTTCCCAAAACCGTCAAATATCGGCTGTTGATATAGTTGTGTTTCTTTTTCATTCTTGTTTTATTTTTAATTCCTGTGTGTAGAAAGTGTGGTCGAAATATAGCCACAATATGTATTTCATGTAAAGCGTGCAGATTAGATTTTCATCGGGGTTGTTTAGCACAATTTATTTGCTCGAAAGTTTGTCATTCTTGCTGCGTTAAGACGTACAAAGCTACGTTAGATAGCTCCGATCCGACGCAGCAAGCTGGGATTATTAATAGTAGTAAGAGGGCTGCTAATTTCGACGCTGGTCGTAATTTTAATTTAAGTTCATTTCTGGACATCAGCGATTTTAGTGAGGCTAGCCACAGTTAAACTGTTGATACACATATTAACGCTACCTTTTCGACCCCTAGTCAACCGATTCAGTTATGGCGGTATCGTTGCCGGAAAACTGGCATACGCTTTCACTCGATGAGAAGTTAGGAGAATTATTTGGGAAAGTTACAGTCGGCAACAACCGAATCAATCAAAAATTATATGCGCTCATGTCAAAAGTCGATGATCACGATAAGAGAATTACCGTGGTAGAACAGGATACTTCAGTTAATTCCAAAGAGAATAGTTCCAAGCTAGTCTCAAGGAGCGTTGTGCCAATAGAACTAGATATGCTGAAATAAAAGTTTCAGGTATTCCGAGCTCTTGTACACTATCGGCGGCTGATTTAGTAGAAAATATTTTTGTGAAACTGGATGTGTCCAACGATCTATCTGATGTCCATAGTGTTCGTGATTTCGATAACGCTGTACGCTCAAACAGTGTCACCAACTCTCAGTCACAAGCACAGCGCTCGCGCTCTGTACACTTATGCATTATATTTAAGAGTATTTGCGTGCGTGATGATATCTTGTGAGCTAAGCGTCAGTACGGACCGTTGAATCTCAATGATATTTCCCCGAGTGAAGGTGATGCAATCATCGAAATGCACGAAATGTTATCACCGTATATGCACAATCTGCGTCTTGCGGCTAAAACTCGTGCAAATTCGCTGGGCTATAAGTATGTCTGGGTTCGTGATTAGAAGGTTTTAGTTCGGAAGAGTGATGGATCTGAAATCATAACAATCATGACTCATAGCGACACAATATTATTACACCATATCAGTCAGGGTTTCGCAGCAACTATAGCTCCCAAACAGTAATTTTAAAGGTCACAGATGATATTAGATTAGGAGCAGAATCTGGATTAATTACGCTGTTATTGCTCTTTGATTTTAAACGTGCATTTGACACGGTTGATGATGCTACACTGCTAAAGAAGTTGAAACTCATTGGTTTTTCTAATGAGGCTATTATATGGTTTTATTTATATTTGTCTGAGCGTTCGCAAGCAGTAGTTGGTTTGGACGACACGCTATCAAGTTTTTTGCCAAGCACTTCAGGAGTTCCGCAAGGTTCTTCTCCAGGCCCTATTATCTTTCTGATATATATCAACGAGATACTATCAATTTTGCAGCACTGTAAGTCAAAGTGTATGCTCTTTGCTGACGACTTGCGAATCTATTCAATGTTCATCTCGCGATTTAGATGCAGCTGTTTCTCAATTAAATGACGATGCTAGCTATATTTTAAACTGGTCCAAGACAAATGGGCTCCATCTCAATGTCAGTAAAACAAAGGCCATGGCTATTGGGTCGGTGCAACATCACATGCGCTTAGATGTAAGTAATATTGCCAATACTAGTTGAAGATGTAGTAATTCCCTTTGTAGATACTGCGAGAAACCTTGGAGTAACCTTGTCTAAAACGCTTTCCTGGAATGCACATAAGTCCGGCATCTTTGCGAAAGCTCACTTTGCACTATATAGACTAAGCTATAAGGGCTATAGCTTAAATAGCCAGCTTAAAGCGCAGTTAGTACTTTAGTTTTACAATATATTGATTATACTTGTCTAGTCTATCTGGATCTCACTGATTACCTCGCAACTAAACTACAAAGACTTTGTAACGTGGCTGTGCGGTTTATATTTCATCTAAAAAAGATGCATCACTTAAAACTTACTATGATAAGCTAGGATGACTCTCGCTCGATCACAGAAGAAATTATCATTTAGGTGTTTTATTGTATAAATTGTTTATTGTCAAGCGTCCTGATTATCTACTTAACTTGTTTCCGATGCCCGCTGATGATATCAGGCGCTCGACTAGAAACATTTCCTCTGCATTTGCGATTCTGTTCGGAATGCATTTCTGGGATATCCTTCCTGTGAGTATCAGATTGAGTCCATCTCTTAATATTTTCAAAAAGCGACTTCACGCTTATCTCTTGAAATTGCCACAAACCTATGTAAAATAAGCATCATGTTTTAATCATATTGTCAGGATATCGACTCAAGCATGTGACTATAAGATCGAACCTGTTGATCCTACTCAAATGTGAATATGAGTAAGGGAGAAAGCTCTATTGTGCCAAAGATATACTATAAACTATTGTAATTGCTTCGCTATTGTTCACCAAAGTATACTTTTTGTAATCCTGCTCTGTATTGCTTATTCCGCCCCACGGCCCTTCGGACTAGGGCGTTAATAAATATGTTATCAGTCAGTCAGTCTCTCTCTTTCTCTCTCTCTCTCTCTCTCTCTCTCTCGCTATTCATTTCCACCATCGGTACACTTTTAAACTATACATAATCTAAACATGCCTCAACTTACTGTATTCTACTTTCACCTCATAATGCTGAATCTTATTATTGTACAACATAATGTACGCAAATAAAAACTATCTAATCTAATCTACTCTCTCTCTCTCTCTCTCTCTCTCTCTCTCTCTCTCTCTCTCTCTCACTTACGAACAATATTCGCTTCTCTGTCGCAGCAGAGTCACAAATTCGCGCCCGCGATCACGCCTTCCGGGAAAGATTTTTCCTCGACTCCTTTCCTGAAACACTTGTCGGCTTCTCGCTGGACGGCGATTCCCTCTTCTCTCCATGCTCCTTTCTTCTCCGATGTCCCTCGCACAAAAACAAAACAAAAAAACAAACACGCGTTTTAATAATTGCAGAACGCAATTATTATTCGCTAGGAAAAGGCGGCCTTGACTTATTAGTCATTATATCATGTTTGTTTTCTACATAACTTCTAGTAGAAGGTCAGGCCCATTCTAAAACTTCGCAGCTACTTATTTACTATAAAAAGGTAGCTTTTTAATGTATTGAGGTTATCAAAGTCCGGATCAAACACTCATATTTTCATATTTTAAGGTTTAAAATGCAAATAAGGTAGCCTTAACATACATATAGGGCTTTAAAAGTATTTTCATGAAAAAATTCAGAAAATTTAATAAAAATAAGTATCTAGATAGTTTTAGTTAAAAATGCATCCCTTATAAGCTACAAATCATTGAAAAAAGGCAAAAAATGCAAAAATTGCTTGAAACCTCAACTTTGACCAGCTAGAACCCGAAGTCAAATGAAGGAATCGCGCTGAAATTTTTTTTGTGAGTCAGGTACAACATATAGAACATATATGTACAGTTTGGGCAGAAATTAAAATTTTCATCTTCTATTTCACAGAATACCACCTATAATATTAGCAATAGAAATTTAAAATATACTGAAAATAATTTGTTCTGTGCTACGAGCTGTTGCTGCGCGTCAACGTACTTCAGATCGCTATCAGAAAGACGTATGTTACGATGCCATATTTTGTTATAGATTAAAATAATATTTATAAGTAAATCTGATACATCCAAAATTAAATGAAAACTAATTTACGTATTGCAAAGATTAAAAAATACGTGGCCTCTCTATAATATAACTGTGTCGCGCGGTATGTATACGTGTTCATTTTTTTACGGCTGCCAGATCGATTTATCACCATTTAAAGTTTGCCAGACCAAATTTTTTTAACGCTCTATATTACATATTGTTTGTACAAAAAGTTTCAGAAATAATAATTTCAGCCAAATTACTTTGTTATTCCCACAAGGTTTTCCGACTGCCAGACTCATGTAGAACCGTTTACAATCTGCCAGACCAACTTTTTTATGCAATTTGGTGTCACGTCGTGTGACTCAACGCATAAACTTATTAAGAAAAAAACTAAAACATAATAATCATCAGAATATGGAAATTCAAACTCTCAAAAGAAGAATGCATTGCGTGCGCTGAAAGGTTTCGACACACGGCCGAATGCATGTCAGTGTCGAATCAGCGAAATGATAAATCAGCAATTCGTGACGTTGTAAGCGAGCGCTACTTTTTATGTATACATTTTCCGTAATTTTAAGTTTTTAAATATTGCAAAAATTACACTACGAACGAAAGTTTTAAAAAGCCTTATACGCACTCAAACGAGCAGTTTTTCGTCCTCAGTCACGAGTTCCGTATCACGCCGGTCCGACAATCGGTGACAATTATTTTAAAACTTAAAGCCGCCTAGCCGCAATTATATATTTCTTACAAAGTCTAAATATACAGATTTTATAAACTACAAGTCTTAGTTCTTTTAAATTAAGTGAGAATATTATTTTACATTGAAACGAGATTTATTATTTACTTCCACTTCTAAAAATTATTTGAATAAACGATCGGTTTACCGTAACAGAGATCTTGTGAGTTATATTTATTTACGAGAAAATCCAAACTACCCAGTACGAGTCTACAGCTGCAATCTACTCAACTAGTACACGGTTCAACGTAAAGGTAAGTTTCTCATTTATTTTACTAACAGTGAGAGTGTTAGGCGCGAATTAACAATTTCTGACAGCCTCGCCACTACACATATCATTACGTTCCTATCTATTCAATTTAGGATAGTCAGGACGTAACAATTGGTTCCGATACTGAATAAAATCTAGCAAAGATTAAAAAAAAAGCCTAACAATAAATTTGTTGAACCAATTAACAATTGGTTCCGATACTGAATAAAAGATTTAAAAAAGCCTAACAATAAATTTGTTGAACCAATTAATAATTGGTTCCGATACTGAATAAATACAGAAATATTGAAAAAAAATTCTCGAGTAAACCGAGGCAATATAGTAGCGTGAATATAACCGCATTGAACAAAATAAAATCGTAATAAACAGACGTAAAGTAATTCCGAGTAAAAATAACATTACAAGAAGTATCAAGCGTAGCTCGGGTGACACAGATAAAGATAAGAAAACAAGCGTAATACATGACACGGATAAAAGAAACAGAACAAGCGTAATACATGTATCACGTTTATACACGGCATCGGATCAAATTTCAACGCGACTCGCGTTGCGGCGAATGACCTACTGAACTTGCTAACAGTAGCAAAAACGCGGAAGTAGAGCAAAACGTAAACAAACACTAAATAGACCAATTTAAAAACTTAATGGGTTTTAGCAAAACAATCAGAATATACTTTTAATCGCGTAATGAAAATATCAAATGAGCAATAAAGCAACAACAGATGGTAAAACTCCAGAGAACGTAAGAATTACTAGACAACAAGTTCAACAAAATCCAAAGTTAAAAAACAGCCTAATAACAGGAGCACTTGAAGAACAGGCTTTTAAGAAGAGCTTGAAGATACAAAGGACACCTCCAAAGACTCAAAATAAAAGCAACAACACACTACAAAATACAGGAACCATACCAAAAGTACCAGTAGCAGCAAAAACTAATAACGAAAAGAAATCAAAAAAGAAAGTTGATAGTCTAGCAAAGGAAAATATACTGAAAAGCGACTTTTTTTTCCTTGGATCTGCTTACATAGCGGTCACTCAATCCATTGAACACGCCTAAATCAAATAAATAGTGAAAAGTGTCAAACAAAGATAACACTAATTAAAAGAAGAGAAGCGGAAGGAAGATATTTTTACAAAAAACTACTAAATGAAAGGAAAAGATTGATAGAACTAATTCAAAGTGTAAATCTACAAATATATAACTTTAATGCAATTCCAGAAACAAAGAAAGTAGTTTATAAAAATACCGAGACGGAAATTTCGGAATTTCAACTGGAAAAATTCGACAATTTAATTAATTTTGCTCAAAGCGAGATAAATAAAAATAAAACAAGTGCAGTTGCAACAAAACTAAACATTAAAAATATAATTATTCAACATAGTATCATGGTAATAACTGTATAACATCTCTATTTATACGCGTAAAATTTTGACAGTTGCTTGCGTCGGGGTAAGTGACTTGCAGTAACTGCAAAGTTTGCAAAAACGCGAAAACTAGGTCATGAATGGTCAAAATATAAGTGTCACATCAATCGGCTCGCGTTAAATACCATTGTATTGAATGAGCTGTGTAAAATGCGCAAAACTCGCAGAGGTGGTAATCAGATCAATTCAAAGTAGTGAAAATATAAGTAGATAATTTAAAAAGATAAATCAAATGCGCCATGACATAAATATTCAAATATTCACCTCAAATATTCAATTATAATTCAACCATGCAGTATTTGCAATAGTTGAAGTCTTTCATGCAGATATTGCCCACTAGCATTGTGTAGAAGATGCAACCATTTTGGTCATCTCATACAGGACTGTCCGTTTACAAGAAACGACACGAAAATAAATAATTTTACTATATGTACTATTTGTAATAATACAGGTCATACAGCCATAGATTGTGATGAAGCTAAAATACTAAACCAGATCGATCATTACTAAGCCAAATCAGATCGATAAGAAATACAATGTCAGATTTGCAATGAAATTGGTCACTCGGCTAAATATTGCCCAACATTTTTGAACGATGATAAAAATTTAAATAACTATAAAAGGCATAGTCATTATATAAGACAAATAATTTGTGATTATTGTAAAAGACGTGGACATTCAGATAAAAAATGCACAAAATTGAAGAATTTATTAGAAAACAGTGCTCAAAATTAAAAAATTTGCGAATATTGTAAAGAAAACGGACATTCAGTTAAAAAATGCACGAAATTGAAAAATTTAGAAAGAATCGCTAAAATGCGTAGTGATAATTGTAACAAAAACGGACATGAAACAGAAGACTATAGAAAATTGGAAAAGTTAGACGTTACTGCGCGTAAACAAGAAAATAATACTAATCATAAAGAAAATACGAATAATAGAAAAGATTATCAACAGAATGAGAAATTAGAAATAAATATAAATAAAAGATATAATTCTATAAACCCTACACATAAATCATGCAGTATATGTAACGAGATAGGTCATAGAGAAAAAAATTGTGGTAAAAAATTAGAGAAATGCAAACAATAAATCAAATGCGGTTAATATAAAGCATAATGAAAAAATACAAGATAACTATTTGTCTATCAAGTCGCTTATTAATAGAAACTATGCAACTGAAAATAATTGGTCAGATTTCGTAACATTTGAAACCACCAATGATATTTTTAATCAGTCAGACTGTAATATAGTTTGTAAAGCGAAAATATCTGAGGAGAATAATGAGATTTTACATTTCGCAGTTAAAAATGAATTATGTTTATTAAATGCAACATCCGAGAAACAAATGAATAATCTGAATACATTATTACAAGCTAATATTATTAATAGCGCTAAAAAACATGAAAACAACTGTAACTGACATACAAGAAAATACAATTAAACCAAAGCATCTATTCGAAGATAATACATCTAAAATTCCATTGATTATAATGATAGAAAAATCAACCAAAATTTCAATAAATTATGCAACTCAAAATAGTTTGCCAGATTTCATACAATGTGAGACACTAAACGAAATTGTTAATCAAGTAGAATGTAATAATGTTTGTAAAATAATTGAGAAAGCTAATGAGAATTTACATTTTGCTGTTAAAAAAGACGTATGTTCGTTAAAGAAATACCTTGTGAACAGATACAAAATATTAATAATATACTGCAAGTTTGTAATATTCAGGACACTATTAAAAATGAGAATGCAACATTATTAACTATAACTGATGTAAAATAAAATATAGTAAAACAAAAGTATGATGTAGACAATAAAAGAGAGATAGTACACAATTCACAGATTAAATCGATGAAAATTCCAATAATTATGACACCAATAAAAGATTTAGCAAAACATAAAATTAGAAAAGATAGGCGCAAAAATATTTATAAATATAAAATTAAGAGAGATTTGGGTCATAAAATAATAAGAAATAAATGTAAATTAAAGAAACATTTAAACAATAAATTTAAAAGAGGAATAAAAGATTATTATTATTTAATAAAGTATCATCCTTATTTAGGATTAAGCATAAATCCACATAAATTATGCACATTGAAAACAACAAAAATTAATTCAAATGAATTAAAAATGAATAAAAAAGCAGTAAATGTCGAAGTTTCTGATAAATTTAATACATTTACATTTGTAATAAACAAGAAAAGAATAAAAATTGATCATCTATATCATTTATTCAGAAAATCATTATTTACAAGTTTACAGAGTGTATTTTAAAGCTACCATCTATAATAAATAAATTTGACTATATATTAATATAGTTCAAGTTACAACCAATGGTATTTTAGCTTTTTTTTTTCTCCATTATAAGTAAGCTACAAAGGCATATAAAATAATGAATGAGTAAAAATAATAGATAGAAGATTTAAGATAAGAAGAAAACAATCTATAATTTAATGAAAACAAATACTAATATAATTCTCTGTTTTAGAAAAGAATAAATTTAATTCAACCATAATCATCAATAAGTTTCAAAACAGATCCCGCAACATTGCTTTCACGAGGTCAAGATATACTCTTTTGGACTCAAATTCAAAATGCATCGCGTCATACATTATGAAATCCCACATCTCTACATATAAAGAAAACAAGAAAACAAGAAAACAACCTATAAATGTTAGCCATGAACAATATCTTATTTATAAAATAGTATCTTTTTAATTTATAATTGTAATATTCAACTAAGCTGATAAAAAGAAGTATAAAATATATAAATATATTTTTATCTTTTTACATCAAGTAAAGCAATCCAAATAAAGTTATTTTTCATGGTAAAGTGAAGCATTTTTATGTAGATTTTAAAAATGACAATTTAAATGACAATATGAAATAATTCTATACATTTAGATAACATGTACAATAAGAAATTATTTGCTACTTGAGGTGTTACTGTAACTGCCAGTTTTTAAAAGAAACGTAACTTGGCTTGTTAGACTGATAACACAACGCTTAATCAAAATTACATTAATAGAAAATACATAGCTAAAGTAAATTTAAATAATGATAAGTTAATGTTAAGCTCGGGAGAAGTATGTAAATTTTCAGATAAACATTGTATGGATATGGAAGGCGGTCATACTTGTTGGGGACGTTTTACCTACGGGTGAATGTTTCAAAAATGCATATGATATTTTAAAGGTATTGCTATTAAATATTTTAGTAATGAAAACAAATAAATTGTTTATGCGGCTAGATCTAATATCACATTTGCGTTAGCTATTAAGAATAAAATAATGCATTGCAATCGAGAATTCATAAGAACGGAACATCCGAAATTATTGCTTGCAGAGAAAGACAGTAAATTAAATATGTATTTTTACGAAATCGATAGAGTAAATAGTGATCGTTCTGTAAATTTAGATTTATTTACTTACGTAAATTCTAAGTTTGTATATACTGAGAAACATTTAAGAAAATAGATTAATGATTTATACGCAAATATAATCACAGAAAAATGTGAATTAGAAAGAATAGTTATCCAGAATCATCTATCTATAGCCACGCTTTCCCCAGATGAATTTACTTATAACATCATGAAACAACCAGGATATATGGCAAGGATTGCTGGAGAAGTAGTACATCTCATAAAATGTATTCCAAAAACAGTAAAGATTTTACATTTAAATGAATACTATAATCATTTACCAGTATTAGCAGGCAATGAAACTTGGTTTTTAACACCAAAAACTCACATTCTAATAAAAAGAGGAATGCAAGTCGATTGTAATTTTATAATACCTACGTATTATAAAATAGCTGATGAATGGATAAAATTCGGACCGAAACGTACTAAAACAGGAGCACCGAACGTAATGAAACCAAATACGAAGATTGGTTGGACCTTTGAATCGATTGAAGGACTAGCTACAAGTGGAGTTTATTCACAAAGTGATTTGGATAAATTACAACAGCAATTAATGTTTCCAATGGTAAAAGCATCACTTCTAAATGTAATAGCACGAGAAACGGCAGGAGAACACACGTCAGAAGAAATTTTCACAGAAAATACATTAAAACCCATTGCCGAAAGCACATGGCATATGATCATCGAAAAACTTACAACTTGGGGTTCATTTTCGTCAGCATTTATAATGATATTGATAATTTTAGATATTGGAAAATTAATAATAGACACAATCATAAGAGGATACACTCATCATACGATTTATGGATGGTCCATACATTTTATGGGAGCATTCTTCAGTTCTATTACGCACTTGCTAACAGCATTGCAAACTAACTCCGTTGATAAAAAAGCCAAAGAAAAGGAAAAAAGAAACACAGTGTATGAAGAAACGGAGTTACAAGAAATCAAGATTATCCCTGCAATATCCAAGCCTATGATACGACCTCCTATCCCAAATAGACCACCAACCCTTATCAAAAATGAACCTAAAACTCAAGTTTCAAAAGCAAATGGAATATTTTCGTTAAACATAGATTAATATATATTATTTATTTTATAGATTTCTAAAATGTTCTAAATATAAGCAGCAGTTGCAAATTTTGAATAAGCGAGCGCTACTTTTTATGTATATATTTTCCGTCATTTTAAATTTGTAAATATTGCAAACATTACACTACGAACAAAGGTTTTAAAAAGCCTTATACGCACTCAACCGACCAGTTTTTTGTCGTCAAAAATTATACAGAGACGGCGTCTAGGTGTACAGGGTGGCCGATGACGAGCACTAGGTGGTGCGCTCCGTGGTTTTTTGTGTCTAGGTGTAAAAATCATACAGAGACGGAGTCTAGGTGTACAGGGTGGCCGATGACGAGGTCTAGGTGGAGCGCTGCGTGGTTTTTGGTGTCTAGGAGTAAAAATCATTCCAGGGCGGTGCCCAGGTGTACAGGGTGGCCTATGACTAGGTCTAGGTGGAGCGCTCCGTGGTTTTTTGTGTCTAGGAGTAAAAGTCATTCCAGGGCGGTGTCCAGGTGTACAGGGTGGCCGATGACGAGGATTAGGTGGAGCGCTGCGTGGGTTTTGGTGTCTAGGAGTAAAAATCATTCCAGGGCGGTGCCCAGGTGTACAGGCCGGCCTATGACTAGCTCTAGGTGGAGCGATCCGTGGTTTTTTGTGTCTAGGTGTAAAAATCATTTCAAGGCGGTGCCTAGGTGTACAGGCCGGCCTATGACTAGGTCTAGTTTGTGCGTCCGTAGTTTTTTGTGTCTAGGAGTAAAAATCATACAGAGATGGCGTCTAGGTGTACAGGGTGGCCGATGACGAGGTCTAGGTNTAAAAATCATACAGTGATGGCGTCTAGGTGTACAGGGCGGCCTATGACGAGGTCGAGGTGGAGCGCTCCGTGGTTTTTTGTGTCTAGGTATAAAAATCATACAGTGATGGCGTCTAGGTGTACAGGGTGGCCGATGACGAGGTCTAGGTTGTGCCTCTGTGGTTTTTTGTGTCTAGGTGTAAAAATCATTCCAGGGTGGTGCCCACGTTTACAGGGCGGCCTATGACGAGGCCTAGGTGGAGCGCTCCGTGGTTTTTTGTGTCTAGTTGTAAAAATCATACAGTGACGGCCTCTAGGAGTACAGGGTGACCGATGACGAGGATAAGGTGGAGCGCTGCGTGGGTTTAGGTTTCTAGTAGTAAAAATCATTCCAGGGCGGTGCCCAGGTGTACAGGCCGGCCTATGACTAGGTCTAGGTGGGGAGCTCCGTTGTTTTTTGTGTCTAGGTGTACAAATCATACAGAGCCGGAGTCTAGGTGTACAGGGTGGTCGATGACGAGGTCTAGGGGGTGCGCTGCGTGGTGTTTGGTGTCTAGGTATAAAAATCATTCCAGGTCGGAGTCTAGGTGTAAAGGGTGGCCTATGACTAGTTCTAGGTGGAGCGCTCCGTGGTTTTTGGTGTCTAGGTGTAAAAATCAATCCAGGGCGGTGCCCAGGTGTACGGGGCGGCCGATGACGAGGTCTAGGTGGTGCGCTGCGTGGTTTTTGTTGTCTAGGAGTAAAAATCATTCCAGGTCGGTGTCCAGGTATACAGGGTGGCCGTTGACGAGGTCTAGGTTGGGCGCTCCGTAGTTTTTTGTGTCTAGGCGTAAAAATGATAATGAGATGGCGTCTGGGTGTACAGGGTGGCTGATGACGAGGTCTAGGTGGAGCGTTGCGTGGGTTTTGGTTTCTAGGAGTAAAAATCATTTCAGGGCGGTGCCTAGGTGTACAGGCCGGCCTATGACTAGGTCTAGGTGGAGAGCTCCGTTGTTTTTTGTGTCTAGGCGTAAAAATCATACAGAGATGGCGTCTAGGTGTACAGGGTGGCCGATG
>JAZHPH010000120.1:328627-350163 GCA_037356405.1 Nasonia oneida | reverse complement strand
CATTCTAACTTAATCAAAATGTATATCTACAACATATTTCTAATATATTTTAAGATTAATTAAGCAAATGGTTTGAAAACCTTGTGATAATCATCTTGACTCGTAAGATCGGAAGAGGAAGTTCGTTGGGGAAAACATAATTTTAATTTTAGTTTTATATCTTAATGCGTATAGCAAAAAAACATTTACTTGACATTTTTATATTTAGAGATTTCACTAAAATATTATGGATGAACTTATAAATCACTTAAAAAATGTTACTTATGTACCACTACAATGATTTTGCAATTGTATACGTACTATGTACTTTTGTAAATTATTTCTACAAGTATATAAAAATACCATTTTTGGTATTATAAGTATCTCAAATATAAAATAGGGTGTCGGTAACACGGATTTCTGTAATGTGTTAATTCTTTTGCTAATTAATTGCGCCATTTTAGCGCGATCTTTTGTTATTTCTACTTAAATGCATTACATACTTCTTAAAAGAGTCATTGCATTTCAAAAGAAAATTTAGATTATCGGTTAAGATTTTAAGGAATATTTAAAAAAGTTGCAATATGCGAGGCTAAGTAATTAACATTTTTATCAACTCAAAAGATTATAAAATAATTTCTAATATTCGATCGATATATTTCATTCTAACTTAATCAAAATGTATATCTACAACATATTTCTAATATATTTTAAGATTAATTAAGCAAATGGTTTGAAAACCTTGTGATATTATTATATATGTACGGAAAATTATGGAATATAATGAGAAAATATAATTTTTTACTATAAAGTTGTATAGTATATTTTGAAACAATTGCGCAGAGTAAGCGATTCCCGCACGCTTTACTTGGGTGACAAAACACCTGTGCGAGGATCGCTTACTCCGTGGACATGGATCGAACTGTATTTCTTGACAAGTGGTGCGATAAAAACGATGTTTTCATAACTATATATATATATTAGGGTGTATCGAATTTTTGTACCCACTTTGGTGACTTGTAATAGTGCGTAAATTTTAGTAGTTATATCAAATAGAACGTCTGTAAAATTTAGGCTCATAAAGTCAATTGCTTCCGCTCTGTCCAAAGTCAAAAAGTCCAAAATTACCACATTTGCGTTTGAAAAAATTTATTTTCGATTCTTCAAACAAATTTAAGAAAAAAATGTTCTAATACATTTTTTTGTAAAATGCATTCCTTTTTATTGATAAATTATTGAAGTTTTAGAAATTAAGGTTGAAAATATTGAATTCAACAATTCAATGATTTTTCAACAAGAAGCAATGCATTTTACAAGAAAATGTATAAGAACAATTTTCTCTCAAATTTGTATAAAGAAAAAAAAAATTTTCAAACGTAAATGTGGACATTTTGAAAAATGTATCATTTTTGGCGACCTTAGACAGAGCGGAAGCAATTTACCTTATG
The DNA here is from genome assembly GCA_037356405.1 of Nasonia oneida. Taxonomy (NCBI): domain Eukaryota; kingdom Metazoa; phylum Arthropoda; class Insecta; order Hymenoptera; family Pteromalidae; genus Nasonia; species Nasonia oneida. Next base: position 348,736 of record JAZHPH010000120.1, on the reverse strand, counting down.
CACCCAAATTCTAGGGACGTTCTATTTGATATAAGTACTAAAATTTTCGCACTATGACAAGTCGCCAAATTGTGTACAAAAAATTCGATACGCCCTAATATATATATATATATATATATATATATATATATATTGTAATTGATTCGAAACAATTTATATCCATCAAACAACAAATTTTTTATTTTTGATAAAGTCACGATTGAAGTAAAAACAATTCTGATATTAAGATATATATAACGTTAAATGAAACTACATGTTCAAAATCACATTGGGCTTCTCCACCGTATTTAGATGTTTCACGCTTGACGGCAAGTACGCTGGCCATCGTGGTCCGGTATGGACAATTACCGAATATGGTAAGGCTGCAACATGCAAACAATTCAAAAAAATTATGCAATTAAACATATTAGGAAAAAGAAGATTAAGGAAAATATATGAAAACTAACCTTTCCCCATGGACATTTATACTTAAATAAACGGACACGCTTCCCTCTATACTGCACGCTCTCGCGCTCCTCCATGAGCACATCTCCGAACTGTGCGGGGTCAAATTTTTCATCCGTAAGCTCCATAACAGGCCACACGAGTCCCAAGCTATAACAATATACAGTCATGTTATAACAATAATGCAATTTAATATGAAAAGAAAAGAAAAATCATAGTGAATATGCACTTACGTAGCCATCATTGGGGCATATGACTGGGAAACGAGTCTCACCGCGCTCCCCCAAGAGATAACGCCCACCACCAGACTTCTAGTTTCCGAAATCGGTATAGCCATGTACCTTAATCTCTACATGAAACTTAAGGTCCTGTAAGAAAAATAAGAGATTAGAAGAATATAATACACATATTAATACGTACTGTAAAAATAAGTGAGGATAGACAGAGTGGAATTTATTTATGACATGGTTTATTGATAATATACAGCTTGTTATACACGTGGTGCACACCATGTGTATTCCACGACGGCTCGAATCCAAGAGAGAGAGAGAGAGAGAGAGAGAGAGAGAGAGAGAGAGAGAGAGAGAGAGAGAGAGAGCCACACGATCGCCACGCAGTTTTCGGCATCTCTCAGAAGTCGCGCAACACTCATACACACCGCGGAGAGGGGAGGCTTACATGTGTGCATCCCCTCACACACTCATTAGCGCGCTCACTCATTTCAGCGCGCATACTATACAGTATATTCTGAACTTGGTCTGAACTTGGTAGTATACATTGAACTTGGCCTGAACTTGGCAGTATACATTGAACTTGACTATATATTCTATGTACCATATATTCTAACACGCCTTCTTACATTTATAATGTACGTAATGTTTTCACATTTAACAATTTGCCATCTTTGAGTTTTCGTTTTGTTTATTTGATACATTATTTTAGTTGTAATTTTAGTTGTAACTGTAGAACTTTTATAAATTTTTCGAATTTAATTCGTCCTAATGACTTAGTAAATATGTGTGCAGGATTTTCGTCTGAATTTATTTTAATTACATCAATAGTTCCTTTTAAATAATCTTCATTTACAAAATGATAATCTGTTTCTATATATTTTGAATTTTTTGTTAAATTTCCGTGTTTACTTATACTAATTGCACCTGCATTATCTTCATAAATACTTATTAGATCGTTAATTTTTACTTCAAAATCTTTCATTAACTCTTTTATTAACTTAACCTCGCTTACACATATTGATAATGCAACATACTCGGCTTCAGTCGATGACTTCGTTATAATATTTTGCTTTTTCGATTTCCAATATATACTATTTCCATTCATTTTAATTACATATCCCGTCGTGGATTTCCTTTCCTATCAACTACATCTCCTGCCCAATCAGCATCAACATAACACTCTAAGATATTCGCGTTTAAATTTTTCTTATATGTCAATTTTAAGTCTTTTGTGTAATACAAATATTTTAGTATTCTTAAAACATATTTATAATGACTCTGATCATAGCTATTTTGAAATCTACTTAAGTAATTTACAGAGTAGCAAATGTCTGGTCTAGTACTCGAGCTTAAATATAATAATGCTCCAATTAAATTTCTATATTTGATTTCATTTGTTACTGATAAGGCAGGTAAACATTTTAAGTTTTGTTCCATCGGGGTGGCGTATAATTTCGTATTGTCAATTTGATATTTTCTTGCTAATGATTAAATATAGTCCGTTTGATCCAAAGTCATAACATTCTTATTATAGTCATAATCAATATTGATTCCTAAATAGGTTTTAATTTGACCCATATCTTTCATTCTGAATTTTACTGAAAGTTTTATTTTGATATAGTCTTTCATCTTTTTATCTTTTCCACAAATTAAATCATCAACAAAAATAATTAGGTAAATTTTTGCATTCTTAATTCTAGTGAAATATAAACAATAATCGATTTTACTTTTTTCAAAGCCTAATTGAAACAAATAATTATCTAAACATTCATACCATGCACGTGGACTTTCACGGAGTCCGTACAGAGCTTTTTTCAATTTGCATACTCTACCTGAATTATCATCATAGCCTTGAGGTTGTTTAACATAAACCTCTGATTTTATTTTACCATTAAGAAACGCTGACTCTACATGCATTTGATCAATTTTAAAATCATTTTGTACACAGTAATTTAATAGGATTTTCAATGTTTGAGTTTTCGCAACTGGTGAATAAATATCTTCGATTATCTCGTTTTGCTGAAAACCTCTTACTACAATTCTAGCTTTAAATTTACTATCTCCCTTTTTTGTATAAACCCACTTTAGATCTAATACCTTTCTATCTTTAGGTTTTTCAACTAATTTCCATGTTTCATTTTTATTTAAACAATCAATCTCTTTGTTCATGGCTTCTTGCCAATTTTCGCTCTCGTTACTATTTATCGTTTCATTATAGTTTTCGGGATTATCAATGCTAACAAAATTTACGTAAATACAATGTGTTATTGGATTTCCATATCGATTTACTGGGCTTTTCTTTCTTTCAGATCTTCTTACTACTTTTAAATTTTCGTTGCTAGTACTAGGTGCAGTGGTTTCATTCTCATTATTTTCATTTTTATAATTTTCAAACAATTTTTCTTTCTCATTTTGATCAGATTGTCTTCCCCTACTCTCCCCGAGGGTCGAAGTAGGAGGAAGTATAGAATCATTATCGTTTTCATATGCTTCATCGATATCATTAACTCCAACTAACTTAACATTTTCTTCGATTATGTCTACATGCTTAGCTACAATTATTTTATTATTCACTAAGACTCTATAGCCTACACTGTCGTATCCAACTAATACGCCTAAATCTGCTTTCCTATCCCATTTACTTTTTCTCTTTACTTCGGGGACTCGAACAAAAACTCTACTACCGTATAATTTTAGATTTTTAATATTAGGTTTTTCTCCCATCATGATTTCATACGGAGTCTTCTTCTCTAAAGTATTCGCTAAGGTTCTATTTTTCAAATAAGCTGCTGTTTGAACTACTTCCGGCCAAAATCTATTATGAATTTTTGCGTCTGCTAGTAAGCATCTCGCCGTTTCCATTACCGACCTATTGTAACGTTTAGCAGTCCCGTTCAGTTCATGTACATACGGAGGACATGGCTTAATATAAAAACCCTTTTCTTTTGCAAAATTGTAAATATTCTTATTTAAGAATTCTCTACCGTTATCACACGTTAATTTTTTTATTTGTTTTCCTGTTAAATTTTCAAATAAATTTACATAACTCACGATGCAGTCATAAACTTCATTTTTTTCTTTCATTGTATAAATCTTTGCAACTTTACAGTAATCGTCCACTAAAACTAAAAAATATTTCTCTCCCCTAAATCCTACAGTACTATGCGGTCCATTTACATCCGCGTGAATAATTTCCCCCATATCTCTGGCTCTATGCCTAGCATTTTCAAATTTAGTATTTGTCATTTTATTTTGTATGCATGTACCACATTTTAAATGTTCAATTTCTAAATTATTTGGTAAACCTTCAACTAAATTATTTTTACTTAAAATATTCAAATAACCGAAATTTACATGTCCAAGCATCCTATGATATTTTTCTTTTAATGTCATTCCATTATCTATACTTCCAGTTACATAATTTTGACTATTTCCAAATACAGTATTGATTTTATACAAATTATTTATTTTATTTGCAACTCCTATTAAGTTATTTTCTCAACTATAAATTTTTAATGTATTTTGTGTGGACACAATTTTTTCATTTTCAGCAACTTTCCCAAAACTCATTAAGTTCTTTTTTATTTCTTTAATAAGAATACATTTTTTAATATAATTTCAGTTTCATTATAATTTGTTATGAATTTAGTTTTAATATCGCCTATAGCTGTTGCATTTAATTTGCGACCATCTCCCACTTTTACGTTAATCGGATTTTCTAATTTCTTTGAAGTTATAAAATATTTATCATCGTTAATATTATGGTCGGAACACCCGCTATCTAAAACCCATTCCAATTCATTTTCACAATTATTTACCTCGACATTGTTTTCTTCGCTAACCTCTACTTCTGTTGTAAAGACTTTGGGTTCAGTCCGGTCTTGCTGCTGTTGACCGCCTCGGCTTCGTTGTCCTCTGTTGTAGTAGTTGCCGGCACCTCTGCTTCTGCTGCCGCTGCCTCGTTGTTGTTGATATTGATATTGTTGAGAACGTGCGCCTCCTCGCCCTGGCTGTCCCCGTCCTCTCGATCCTTTCCAGGAATTACTCTCATAGTTTTGACTCGTACATTGGTATTGAAAATGACCTTGCTTTCCGTATCTGTAGCACGTGCTATCTTTTCCTTTTTCTGCGTTAAATATATTCGAGTTTTCAGTTGTGCTTCTTGAATTTTGACTCTCACTCTGTCTTTTTTTGAACTCCAATTCTAGTTTTGATTTAACAAATTCTACTGTTTTGTCCTTGTCTGGTAACACATCCACGATGTCAACTATATATGACAAACTTCCTGGCAGTGTCATCAAAAAATAATTCAATTTATCTTCGTTAGTTACATTTTCTCCAGCATTTTTAAGTTCATTCACTAATTTTTCAAAACTATTATAGAAATCTGTTGGGTTCTCACTATCTTCCATTTTTAATTTAAGCAGTTTTCTCTTACATAGTAATTTCACGGCACTACTTTTCTTTAAAAAATTTTCATCTAATTTATCAATCATCTTCTTGGCACTTTCTTCTGAAATGATTAATTCAAGTTGTGTATTAGTTACATTATTCACGATATAATTTTTAGCCTTTATCTCTTTCTTCTTCCAATCAGCTTCTGGTATCGTTGTTGGCCTTTCATTATTTATAATAACTTCCTCGCACTCTTTAAGTTGCAGGAATAACTTCTATTTGTATTTCCATTTTTCGTAGTCTGTCCCATCAAATATTTGCAACATAAATCCTTTATTGTTCGTTGACATCTCGTCCGCCATGTAATCTTGTTTCTCGATTCTTCTAATTTCTTCCAGCACTTTTCTTGTATTATTTAAAATAATTATTTGCTTTACTACACTCACAAGTCGTTTTACTTTGACCTTTTCTTGTTTAACTTTAAATTCTTCATTTTCTCTTCGTTTTCTCTTCTGAGTGGTTGCCACGTGTTACCATAACCTCGAGATCTAATCCGTCGGTATCACTTTAATTTCAAGCCTTTAAAAAAACTTTTGCTTCTATTAATAGTCCTTTTGTTCTAGTTTCTGTTCTTGCTTATATTTTTCTTCCTTTGATAATCAGTCACTTTGATTTTTCACTTCAAAAACTTTTACTCACCACGTGGCTTTTGGTCTCACTTATTTTGTACTAATTACCCTCATATCTCCCCGAAGATTGATATGAGTGTAGAAAAAGAGCAACCACGCTCTGCTACCATGTAAAAATAAGTGAGGATAGACAGAGTGGAATTTGTTTATGACATGGTTTATTGATAATATACAGCTTGTTATACACGTCGTGCACACCATGTGTATTCCACGACGGCTCGGATCCAAGAGAGAGAGAGAGCCACACGATGGCCACGCAGTTTTCGGCATCTCTCAGAAGTCGCGCAACACTCATACACACGCGGAGAGGGGAGGCTTACATGTGTGCATCCCCTCACACACTCATTAGCGCGCTCACTCATTTCAGCGCGCATACTATACAGTATATTCTGAACTTGGTAGTATACATTGAACTTGGCCTGAACTTGGCAGTATACATTGAACTTGACTATTACATTATAAATGTACCATATATTCTAACACGTACATCCAAATACACACATATTTGTAATTATATAAAATTGACACGCATTCGCGCATTCACTCTTCAAGCATTCACACTCTGTAACACAAAATAAGCACATCCACGTACATCTACAACATATGCAACACACTCACACGAAAGCGGGCACGTATTCACACTCTCACTTAAACAAACATACACGTTCAGTCGCATATATCTGTACGCAAATAACCTATACCACTTTTTTTTAAATATCGCATATACAAAAATAGATAAAAGCAGGAATATACCTGCATTCACTTTACACTCACTCACACTTCATACGAGCGCAACACACGCCATACTTTCACTCATACTCTCAAACAAAAACACATATCCACAATTACTCCTACTAACATTCACATGGATTCATACGGCGACGCACACAATCTCACTCGTTCAAGCATGCTCAACACATACTACACAATCAATCACACGTTCAATTAGACACATGCGTAAGCGTGCACCGGAGCAAGCATTTACACGTATTTACACGAAGACTCACATTAACGTTTTACACAAGCAATTCAATAAGAAGAGACACCCTCACTGATTTGCAATTTTACACACTCTCACATACATTAACACATACATAAAACAAGCTAAAATTAGGAGCATTTTCATTCATGCAATCTAACTGTTCAGACACACACACAGAAAAGCAATGAGGAAAATATATCAAACTTTTACTTACGGCATCACAAAATCGGCATTGCAGCCGATCTATCAAACGCTCATGAACGAGCACTCCAAACCGTGTTCGGTCCAGGCTCCGAAACAGCATCTCCTTGGCGTGTGCTTCGTAATCCGTCAAGGTAGCTGTTGCCCACCTTGCCAGGGACATCGCGCAGGCCAGGTCAAACGACGAATTCATAGAAGTCGGCATGGAGCACACATTTAAACAGTTTTAAAAACACTTCCGCACACTTTGAGAATCGAATCAGTTATGCGCGCAGTCGAAGACGCAGCGTCGAAACAACCGAGATCGTTTTGTCCTCCCCACCCGCACGGTCATCTCATCCATAAACGGCAGCGGTGGAGAGCCGTCATGCCAAGCAAAGCTCACCCCTCTTCCCCCGCTCCCCTATACACAAGCCCTACGCTCTCTCAAAGCCTGCTCGGAACGCCGCTCGAACATAAACACGTGTAAACACGCATTCCAACAAGCTGATAAAGCAGCGACACTCATTCTAGCCAGTGACAACCATGCTAATTCACTTTCGAAAAAACGATAATTTAATTTTGCATTCTCGCGGCCATTAGGCGCGCAAGTTCATATACAATCAATGCATAAATAACACAGTTTCAGCATTCTTTTGTGCTCATAAAATATTTATATTTAAATGTACATACGTATTAATTACTTTACTACCCGCAATTACCGGTATAATATTCTTATGACTAGAATATATGTGTTTCGAGCGTTTCACATCAATCGTGCTTAGCGCGGCATTTAATGTATTGCAATCTAATTTTGATAAAACGTATCGAGCATTTGAAATCACAAAGTTTTTCTTTGTTTCAAATGGCCCGATATTAGTTTAAATATCTACAAGTAGAAATAAAAATACAAGCAAGGATAGATCTTGTAAAATTTTTGTAATAATAAACGTACAGCACGCATCACTATATTATATGCTTATTGTGGCGTGAACATACGCGCCTCGAGCCTTTCTCATGGGACACGTTAAATACGACGCGTAAATTTTTATATTATAACTTAGCTGAAGCATGTTTTGCGTCGAAAATTATAATACGCTTCCCTTGTTTTAGATAGCCTGATATTTTCTTAAATTTCTACAGCAGGAATGATGTAATAAATGACAGTAATTCTCACCAAAATTTTGTGACAATGATCGTGCAGTATATACCACTATGTTATATACTCATCGTGGCATGAATGTGCGCACATCGAGCCTTTCTCATGCAACACGTTATTTCCAGCTCGGTCCATCGGTTGCACCTGAAAAATATGTGCTCCGCGTCATCCCAAGCCTGTCCGCAGTACGTACATTCCGGTGTGGTCACTCTGTTCATTCTGTATAGATACCTTTGGAAGTACCCATGTCCCGACAGAAATTGGGTGAGGTAGAAGTCCACCTCACCGTGTTTCTTGTCTTTCCAGGGTCCGACCTCCGGTATCAGTCTGTGCGTCCAGCGACTTTGTCCGTTTGTCGTCCATCTCGTCTGCCATTCTTCCATCGTCCTAGTCCATTCTTCTGTCGCAGCGTCTGCCCTCCCAACGTTCGAAGTTCGTACGTATAAGCGTTTACGCTCACGCGCGAGATCTATCGGAATTACGCCCGCTATCACGAAGATCGCGTTTTCAGATACGGTCCGGTACGCGCACGCGATTTTTAGTGCCCCGGTTCGTTGAACGCTCGTCATAGCCTTTGCCCGTTTCATTACCTGCAACGTATCCGCCCATACCTCTGCTCCGTAGAGCATGATCGAGTGGGTGACGCTCATAAGAAGTCGCCGTGTACTCGGTTTTGGTCCTCGCGTGTTGGCCATGAGTCTACTCAAAGCTTTCGTCGTCTCTGCTGCTTTAGCTGCAGCGTTACGTATGTGTGCCCAAAAAGTCAGTTTCGTATCTAGAGTCACCCCCAGATACTTTACTTCATTTCTGGTAATCGTATGTTCCGTCCCCACATTCATAGGTATAATTGTGTCTATACGTTTCCTTGTCAGTAGCAGTAGCTCAGTCTTTTATAGCGCCAGTTGGAGTCCGTGATCCGTCATCCATGTGCTTACGCGTCTCATTACCTGATTCAGTTTTATATCCACCACGTAGTCCGCGTATGCGATGAGGCACGTGTCGTCCGGCATATCTAGTTTTAACAGTCCGTCGTACAGTATATTCCAGAAGTCAGGACCCAGGATTGAGCCCTGTTCTACTCCTGCTGTCAACTTTCTTCGTCGAGTACCGTCCCATGTCTCATACATCAGGTACCGGTCCCGTAAATAGTCTTTTACAACTCGCACGAGGTAGGCAGGCACCCGAAAGGTTATAAAACCGAATACGTATAAAGACGAGGAATGGAGACTTTTTATTGATTCGTCAAAACGAAGTCTGAAAGCTATTGTGCTTCATAACGGAAACAGGTTTGCATCCATTCCCATAGCTTACTCGACTAAGCTGAAAGAGACTTATGAAAATTTAGAAATTGTATTGGAAAAAATAAAGTACTTGGAACATCAATGGAAAATTTGTGGTGATCTTAAAATTGCAACCATGATCTTAGGACAACAATCAGGTTTTACTAAAAATCCCTGCTTCTTGTGTTTATAGGATAGTAGAGACAGGGTAAATCACTACGTTAAGAAAGTATGGCCAACTAGAACACATTTTGAACCAGGATCGAGGAACATTATACGTACGCCATTGATTGACCCATCAAACTATCTACTACCACCACTTCATATCAAACTTGGCCTCATGAAGCAGTTCGTCAAAGCTCTGGATAAAGATGGCGATTGTTTCCAGTATTTGGGAGAAAAGTTTCCCGCAATAAGTGAAGCTAAATTAAAAGAAGGTATTTTTGATGGTCCTCAAATTCGTACTCTATTTGAAGACGAAACATGTATCACAAAAATAAACGACACAGAAAAAGCTGCATGGCAAAGTTTTAAAACTGTTCGTGAGAACTTTTTAGGAAATAAAAAGAGTGAGAACTATCAGGAACTAATTGAACAAATGTTGGAGAATTTCAAAAATTTAGGTTGCTTGATGAGTTATAAAATGCATTTCTTACATTACCATCTTGATTACTTCCCTCTTAATCTAGGAGATGTCAGTGAAGAATAGGGAGAACGATTTCATCAAGATATAAGTGTAATGGAGAATCGATACCAAGGAAGATGGAATGTCAACATGATGGCAGATTTTTGCTGGACACTGAAGAGAGACATTAAAACAAATAACAAAAAGAAAAAAAGAAACCCATTGCATAGGTCATATATAGCATTTTAATTTTTTTAACCGTTACTTCCCAATTTGACCTCGAACTGACCTTGAACCTGACGTGATCGGGTAAAACTGACCCCAGATTCAAATTCAGCGACCAAAAAAACATAAATGTATGGCATTTTTATTTCTTTTAATCATTTCTTCCCAATTTGACCTTGAACTGACCTTGAACCTGACGAGATGGGGCCAAACTGATTCCGGATTTGGATTCAGCGACCAAAAAAAACATAAATATATGGCATTTTAATTTTTTAAAACCTTTTCTTCTTAATTTGACCTCCAACTGACCTTGACCCTGACGTGATGGGGCCTAACTGACCTTATATTCGAATTCAGCGACCCGAAAAACATAAAGATAGATAGGTCTGATTTCTCGCGCAGACAACTTTTTTTATTTTGTGTGCCTGTGTTATCCTTTATTATATTAAGGAGCATTTTCGTCAGTCAAATTACGACTTTTTTTTCTTCAGTCATCATCAATGGTTCGTATATTCCTCCAATAGTTGACTTACATACAAAACGGAGGTTCGTTTATATAAGATACAAGTCCGTTTATACAAGACGGAGGTCTGTTTATCGAAGACGGAGGTCCGTTTATTGAAGACTGAGGTCCGTTTGATTTGACACATTGAGTAGTTGAACATACTTCAACATTAATATGACAATTAAATTTCAAGAATAAATACGGATTGTAAGAAAATACAAATCAATTATCAGCTATATTGTTTTTATTGAAACGAATTTATTTTCCATTGTTACTTTGTCGATATACAGTATTATTAAAAAAAGTAGTTTGCTAATTGAACTATTTCGAAAAGTTTTTGGTACATTTTTTTGTTTTGCTATCCATACATGGTACAGGTGCTAAGGGGGGCGACAGGGGCCTATAGGACCACGCCCACCAAGGCACTTGAAATCCTTGCAAAGGTGGAACCACTCCATCTTACTATCATTGGGATGGCTGCTAAGGCAGCGCACAGACTCAATGCGTATGGTCAATGGACACAAGGCATAAGGCACACCCGGCTCCCGGGTGGGGTGGGTCTCCTGTCGGAATTTTCCATCAAAACTGATATGATGATCCCGCGTTACTTCTTTGGAAGAAGTTACGGGGTCATCATACCGACAAGAGAAGAATGGAAGGCCCGCAGGGACAGTCTACCAGGAACTGGGGACGTCTGGTACACAGATGGTTCTAGGGTAGAGACCGGCACTGGTTCGGGGTACTACTGCCGAAGGAATGGAAGGGGAACCTTCTTTACCCTGAGGCTGTATGCTACGGTCTTCCAGACCGAGATATACACTATACTGACCTGCGCTCAGAGAAACATTGAACTCGGCGCAAGGGATAGAATTATCACCATTTGTTCAGACAGTCAGGCGGCACTTAGAGCACTTATGGCTCACAGGACGACCTCCAGACTGGTCTGGGAATGTAAAGTGGTTGTAAATCGGCTGACCGCTCACAACAACAAGGTCAGGCTACTCTGGGTTCCAGGGCACTCCGGGATCAGGGGTAACGAAATAGCAGATAGACTTGCAGCTTTGGGAGCTAAACACCCTCCAATCGGGCCGGAGCCATACACAGGTGCAGCAAGGTGCCTGCTAACGGGCGAAATCCGGGGCTGGATTGAGAGAGAGCATACTAAGGAATGGCAAGGAACTCAAGGATGCAGACAAACCAAAGCGGTAATGGGACAGAACATCAATGTCGACTGGACCAAGTGCATCGCTGGAGGCAGCAGAAATAACTCCCGACTCCTGACACAGATAGTGACCGGGCACATCCGCTTGAGGTATCACGGTCTGAAGATGGGAAAGGAGGCTACGGATATATGCAGGTGGTGCGAGGGCGCGGAAGAAATGCCTATCCATGTACTGACCGTGTGCCCAAAATTTGCACAGCTCAGACATCAGTGCTTGGGGGAGCCTTTCCCCACGTACGAAGAGATTAGGGCACTCGACGCGGGAGCCATATTGACCTTCTGGAGAAGGGCAGGCTTACCTGCGTAGGTGATGCCTATGAAGGGGGGACCACCAGGGATCTTGGTGGTCCCCCCTTCATAGTAATAATAATAATAATAATAATAATAATCCATACATGGTGAATTTAAGTTATTTTAACCACAAGGCCATGTATCATTGATTGCTTAAAAATATTATGTAACTTTGGATATTTAATTTCATCAGGTATTTCTGCACTTATGAGTTTATCAACATCATCTGCATTTTTCAATTTATGATTTTTATAAATAAGAGCCAACAAGTGTATATGTAGTAAACCTCTTTTCTGAAACTCAATTATATAAGTATATGCAATACATTATCCGAAAATGTATTTTTAAGAATTTCATTTAATAATTCATTAACTTTTGCATTAAAAACTTTTGCTACTAAATCAGGTCTATCAATAGCTGATTCACTTTTTTCTCAAATTTTGTTTAATTTCCTTCCATTTTTGGTTACATGTTATTCCTGGCGAGTAAAATCACGTGATTTATCACACGATCAATCGCGTGATAGATCACTTGAATTCTCACATCATTCATTACGTGATTTATCACTTGACTATTTGGAGTGATTTCTCACGTGATAAATTAAGTTAAAAATCACGTCAGAAATCACTCATATAATTGAAGTTTTTTTTATTGAAATAAATTATTTTGTTTTTACTAAACAATTATGAAAAATATATGTATATTTGTTGATGCTAATCCAAACAAATTGACCGCAAAAAAGTGAAAAAAAACTTTGCCCTAACCTAGACTTGAACCCTGGTCTGAAAACTTCACAATCCATTATCTCACTTGCAAAGTATCAAAATCTCTTAACACCAACGCAATGAACTTTTAATTAAAAAAAACCGAACCTCAAACAATCAGACGCGGTCTTAGCCCCAGTAGTTGGACATTGTAATTAAACGTGTCTAACTACTGATTTATGGAAATCGCGTTTTTGGTAAAGTTGGACAATACTGAAAAAACCGCTGCCAATTCTTTGGCACATAGCTTCCTTCAACATTATGTATCGCTTTAATGTCTGAATTGCTTTGACTTTATATATAATTCTATAAAGTTTTTGTACTTTTTTGTTTAATAGATAACATTTTTTCGAATCAATTATAATTCTCTCTCTCTCTTTCTCGCATAGCTATAATTGTTTATACTAGAAGTTGGCTTGGCGCGTGTGCCGCGCGCGTTGATTTTGTTGTTGTTGAATTCTTTGAAGTTACTCCCCGTTTCCACTGTACCCACCAATGAAATTTTTTGATAACGGTCTGAATTGGCTCTGTAAGAGCTTCAATTCGATACTATCGAAATATCCCTTTTAGAAATGGATTATATTATTATATATAGTTGATGGCATGCGAAAAAACACACATGCGTAACTGAAAATCTTGTTGTCAACCAATTGGTAAAACAAAAACAGAAAAAACGCGCCTAGGTATAGATTCAAATCCATTAAATTGAAGCTGAGATCCAAGCGATGCAGTTTTCAGTTATAAAGAGTATACAGGGTGAGAAAATAAAAATTTGAAGCTTAATATCATTGAAAATAGTTGGTTTCATAAACAGCCCAAAGAAAGGGATCAAGGTGCTATGTAATGCTAATTAAATTCAAAATTTTGAATTGATTATTGCCTTTTTACTCCAGTTATCGCGTCACGTAATAAAAACGACTCATAGTATACAGGATGAGAAAAAAACTGGTTCCATAAACAGCCCAAAGAAAGGAATCAAGGTGCTATGTAATGCTAACTAAATCCAAAATTTGAACTTGATTATTGCTTTTTTAATCCAGTTATCGTGTCACGTAAAAAACGACTTTTTTCAGTTTTTGATGTTTTTCTCAGGATCTGTCCCATGAAATAACTTAACATTTAAGTGAAATACAGTCCTAATAACTTAAAGTTAAAACAATTTTAAAAAATTGCACTTTATTGTGTATAATAAAAGAAGGACGAACGATAATATCAATTACGGACATTTTCCAAAAACACCATTTTTCGACTAAAAATGCAACAAAACACACTTCCCACAAGTTTTTACACAAACTCCAAAAATTACTATTACAAGGCTTCCTTAGGAAGGAAGCAAAATTTCTCTTATGGGACTTGAGAGCAGACTTTCCTTGAGAATTGATTTTTGTTAAAATGTTATCAAAATTATTAATATATTATTAGTAATGATGTTTACAATGCTGATCCAGTTTAGTTTTTGAGGTTACGTTTTTTATTTTATCACAATAGCAAATATTCGAGTGTCCAAGTATAGGTCTAAATTTTCATTTTGTCTAAGTATTGGGCATTTTACCTTATAGACTATCTGCTGTTATTTGATAAAATAAAGAAAACAATTTTATTACATAATAAAAAGTTTATTTTGTGTTTTAATCCTTATAAATTGTAGTAATTCTTCTAAATAATATATATTATTTGCTAGTACAAATTTAGATTATAAATATCAATCTAAACTTCAAAAATATTTTAGATCTTTTTAATTTTTATCTTGAAGTATAAGTGTAAACTTTACAAAGTTATAAATCTAACATATTTTTAGATAAAAGTAGCATAGAATTTTAAGGCTTACTACAGCACAAATAGCTCAGGCAGTAAGATAATGGATTATGAAGTTGAGGACCGGGGTTCAATCCTCGGTTAGGACAAAGTTTTTTTTTTCATTTTTTTGTGGTCAATTTATTTGAATCAGCAACAAATATATTCTTCATAATTGTTTAGTAAAAATAAAATAATTTAATTTATTTTAATTTAAACGAATACTTTAATTTTATAAATGATTTCTGACTTGATTTTGAAGGTGATTCAACACGTGAAAAATCACGCCAAATAGTCGCGTGATAAATCACGTGATTTATTACGTGAGAATTCAAGTGATCTATCACGTGATTGATCGTGTGATAAATCACGTGATTGATCGTCTGATAAACTGTACGTGGGCGCTGTGTGACCCACCAGAAGACGCCAACGTTATCACTACTAGATGGGTCTACAAGAAAAAGGCTGAACAAGGCGATGAAGTTCGCTACAAGACTAGATTAGTAGCCAGGGGCTGTGCACAAGTATATGGAGTTGGCGTAAATGAAACATACTCACCTGTACCATCCCAATGTGGTCTGCAAGCTTCAAAAGGCCATAAATGGAATAAATGGAAATTGAATCCTCAAGCAATTAGGCCTATAAAAATCCATATACGATCCTTGTGTGCACACCCTGACCAAAGGCTGTGAAAGAATAATGGTAGCTGTGTTCGTGGACAACCTGCTGTTATTTGCAAGCTCGAAGCAAATAATAACCCAAGACATCACTGAGGGTCTTGAGATGCATCTTGCTTTGAGAGATCTGGGTGATGTTAAACGCTGTCTAAACTTCAATATAACCAGGGATAGACGCAGGGGAGTCATTTTCATGGATCAGATTGATAGTATTATCCGCATCCTACAAGATTACAACATGGAAGGATGTAATCCGTGCAACACCCTGACGGAACCAGGATCAGTCTTAACAGCAGACACGTCTCAAAAATCACAGGCAGAGCTGAAGTCACTAAGTAAGATCCCTTACCAAAATATGGTCGGATCCTTAATGTATTTGCTTCAGTTGACAAGACCCGACTTGGATTACACCATTAGCACAATGAGCAGGTTCAATACTTCCTATGGAGCAAAACATTGCAAAGTCCTCAAGAAGACCTGGCGATATCCTGCTAAAAAAAGTTAATAGAAGTTGATAGAAATCAATAAGATTTTTTATCAACTTTGAGTCTGACTTTTAATACCACTTTTTGCATTAGAACTTGATAAAACGCGATAACAGATCGATATAAGTCGATAAAATTCTATATGAAAAAATTCAATAAAAATCGATAGAAGTTTAAGAAGATTGAGTTTATAGCTTTTAATTGTGATTTTTCATATAGAATTTTATCGACTTATATCGATGTTATCACGTTTTATCAAGTTTTAATGCAAAAAATGGTGTTAAAAGTTAAACTTGAAGTCGATAAAAAATCCTATTGATTTCTATCAACTTCTATTAACTTTTTTTAGCAGGGTATTTACAGGAGACTAAGGATTACTACTTATGCTTTTCAAAGGATGGCAACCATCTACAAGGGTACTGCGATGCCACTTGGACGTGTGATTTAACGGATGGTAAGTCAGTAACAGGATACATATTTATCCTACAGGGAGGTGCTATCAGCTGGTACTTAGCTAAACAAAAAACACAAGCAACTTCTAGTATGGTAGCAGAATATCAGGCAATGTCCTACGCCACTATGGAAGCTCTATGGCTTAGAGACCTGGTGATGGAACTCGGAATCAAAGGAGATGGACCCATTGAGTTGATATGTGTGCGATAACAAAGGTGCAGTAGATCTGGATGTAAATGCCAATTTTTCGACTACAAAACATATTTGTGCAAAGCAACACTTTATAAAAAATAGTGTAGACAATAAGGAGATCACGATAAAGCACGTCTCAACCCAATGTATGGTAGCTGACCCATTTACCAAGCAAGTACCGGTTCCAAAGATGCGTAAGTTCCTGTTAAGTGTTGGACTGATAAATAAGCAAACATAAATCTATGTAATTTTGAAAATGAATTTATTGATCTCAACAAACAATAAATAACATTAGCTCCCTTAACATATATTATAAATCTCTGTAGTTTGTTTTTTTTAGAATAATTAAGTAGTGTTTTTCTTTTTAATGTTAAGACTCGTATAATGAATAGGATTTTTTATTGTTTTTTTTAAGTACTGTATGTAAGTGTAATTTTTTTGTATAATGAAAAATCCTAACACCAATATAGAAGTAAATAGTGTCACAGGCGCCGCGGCTTCGTCTGCTTCTCAAACTCGCCTTTGTGGCGCTACCGCGCCACTTGACAGATCAAATTTTACTGAATTCGTATGCGAAGGTATGAGTGGTGAACTAATATAAATTTGTGGAGTTAAAAACATAAAAAGTGTGTATTTTAATTTTCTTATATCAATATGAATAATATGCTGCAAAACGTGGTTTTTTGTATTTGGCTTTTTTATATTTAAGAATTAAGTATTTTTTCATAAATGTATTTGAACAAGGGGGCATTTGTATTTGTATAAGCTTGCGAATGTTCTAAATACATTATATAATTGTACGTGTATATGTGTATGAGTGTATAGCGCTGCGATCGCTACAGCTTAGTAGCTTAATGTTATAGATTTTAAATGTAGTCAGTTGCTATTCGCACCTGACCGACACAGGTACCATAAATAAAAGGATTAGTTGATGTGTATATATATATATATATATATATATATATATATATATATATATATAGTGTGTGTATGTGCCAAATCTATCTTCTTTTACCTGCCATAATTTCCCTCAAGATAATATTTTATATTTTTACTATAGTGGTAGTACCACCAACTGGGACTTGGACATCAAAATATTTGCATGTCAAAATTAATTGCAGATCAAAAAACACGAGACATTAACTTTTAATAAAAATTGAGGAGTCTGATTAGTGCTATCATCCAGATGATTCGTTGGAAAATAGATATAAAAAAATACTTTAGAGCAAATTTTTCTAATTTTGATCAAAAGACTATATACAAGATATTAAATGAGAACTCGTCTGAAACTTCAAGTAGAGTTTTACTTACATTTTATGTTAAATTTTTCGATTATCTCTCTTAAAAAAAGTGATGACTGGATGCTTTGAAGCCATTAAGTCTGAAGATCATTACAATTTTGAACTTCTAAACTCAAAAAAATTGGAGACATGAAGCATGTGTTGGACTCAGCTAGTAATTTAAAAAATAAGCTTTTAATTATTTTAGTACACTTATTTTTCAAAGTATCATCTGAATGGAAGCATGAATAAGACAAGCCAACTTTTATTTCAGAGTATTCCCAACCAATGGTGCTAGTCAAATTTGGTGCCTTTGAACCATTAACCATAACAATTGGTGCACCAGTAACAATTATTCATATAAATTAATCAAACAAATTTGACCTGATTAACTATAAAAAGTTTTATGTAGATGCTGCTTTCTCATTTTTTGAGGTTAGATGTGCGTCTTTTGTTTTTAATAATTAATTTTTAGTTTTTATAAGTAATTGATATCTTATGATGTATTTCAAGTACCTTGGATCTTCATTATATATGTGTCTGTACTACAAGTTTTTTTTAAGAATATAGCCCGTGTTAATCTGCAAAAAATTAAAATATTAATATTTCAATCTACAGGTACCCTAGATTTTCGAAAATCTATGCAGATGCTTTTAAAGCATATGGAAACCTGGGTATATAAGATTTCATAATTGTCTCAGAATGTTTTTCTTTATCTACAATTAATTTTGACTTGCAAAAAATATGCATAAGATTTTCATGTGAGATCTCACATGCAATCTCATTAGAGATTTTGTAGTAGGATTATTATTTACCATTAAACCTGCTAAAATATAACTTGAAAATCAAAGCAGATAATTCATGCAGATCATGTTATTTGCACAGGGAAGACATCAATTAAAAAGAATATTAATGCAAACATGGAGATGTATTATAAAAATTATTTCAGCTATCAGTTATTGGGTTTGTCGCACTATATGCGTACATTGGTATTAGATTTTTTATAATTTATTTGATAATACATGATAAGTTTACAAAAATCTTACCTTATACATGAGACTGTTAACAGTACATAGTGAATACTTATAACCTGTAACTAATGAGCATTAGCTGTTTCCCTTTTATAATCATAATCAATATACTATTTTTATTTTACTCCGCTTTTCAGCTCAGGGACTAGCTAGAGTTCCTAAATATTTTCAAATGACAAATGACTTTTAATCATATTGATACTACCCTATTGAAAATTTGTCGCAAGATCTGAGATAAGATTCTACAAACGGTCTTATGTAAGATCTGGTACAAGATCTTGTACAAGATCTTACACGAGATTTTTTCATTGATTTTTAACCATGAACCTACATAAGGTCTCACATAAGATCTCATATAAGATCTTACGCTCATAGTAAAAAAATTATCTTTATCCAATATCCATTTAAAATCTTATGCAAGATCGTGTACAAGTTTTTACATAAGATATTAAGTGAGATCTTTTACAAGTTTTTACATGAGATCTTTTATAAATCTTCATGTAAAAACTTATGATTCACTTGAAAAGAAACTGTTACGTTGATGATTAACTTAAGATTTTGCATAAGATCTTATGCAATAAGATCTTGAATAAATTATCAAAAAAATTGTTTTTTAAATGAAACAAAAGTTTTTACGTAAGAACTAATATAAGATCTTATGTTAGAGCTCGTTAAAGATGCAACATAATCTCAACGAATACAGACTTGGTATTGAAGGACGGTCAGTATTGGCGCCGGGGTCCCATTTTGAAATACACGTAGAGCCTATACTACACTATAGCTGTCCCCCAAGACTGCATAGGAGAGAGACCTATGACACACTATACCTGTCCCCCAAGTTTTCGTCCCTTCAATTTAACCCGTGACCGTTCTTCTATACCAGGTCTATATTCGTTGATAATATCGTGTGTAAGATCTTGTATCTTGATGACGTCACTTCGCCGACCTCACTTGCTGGTATGAACGTGGAGGTTAGAGGGTTTCCTCTAATCTCCCTGAAGTAGGCTTTGAGGGGAAGGAACCCCGGTTTCCTTAAGTGCTTTTATTGGAAGGCTTGGTTTATTTTGATTTGCGTTTTGCAACTTATTTCCTCTTGGATACTTGCATATGGTGTGTTCCCGTAGCACGTTCCACTTTTCTTGGTTGTCTGTGCTCCTTATTGCGCTGAGTGCTGACTTGTTTTGGAGCAGTGCTGTATGTATG
>JAZHPH010000120.1:311105-323930 GCA_037356405.1 Nasonia oneida | reverse complement strand
TAATTAGTAGTAACTTGAACTGTCTTATATACCAACCATCGTAAATTCTTAGCGCTTGCGGGTGAGAAAAGCCGGTCGCCACCTGGCGGTCAGTCCGAAAATCTCAGTTTGTTTAACCTATATGTTGTTTTTGTCTTTTTATTGATTATTACTGTTTTTTTATGTTTTTTTCTGTTTTTCTCTGTTGTAATTGGTTTTTATTTGATTTTTTCTCTTTTTCCCTGTTTATTTTTGTTCCAATTTTCCAAATCCGGATAGATAATGACAACTTTATACAAAAATAAACAATAAGCAACAGATAATAATAGAAAAAAAAAACAGAAAAAAACAGTGACTTTTTCCGCCAGGGACGGTATATCCCCTAGCACCTTTATAACTATCCCTACTGTGTTAAAAAAGAGGTTATTATCTAAAATTCAATTTTTCATACAAGAAATTAATACTTTTGTCTTTTTAGAAAAAGATCTCAATCAAGAAATCTTTATAAATAATAAAAAATTGAAATTTATAAAGAATTGGTTAAGTTCTAGAGGACGTACGACTAATATTAGCTATCCTCCTTATATTATTCCGTTGAAATTTCAGATTACATCCAATTTTGTAGTAGATTATCGTTTGCTGAATCCGTTAAATAAACGGCAGTCTTAAAAATATTTTTTTTTTTTCATGACTAATAGACCTACTACCAGACAGGCAGTTCGTATTCTTAACCTTCACCACTTGTCCGCAGAAGAACTGGCTGGCATTAATCCATTTGCATCACGCGATCGTATTGCTCGCGTCGGTGATAATCCAGGCAACCAAATTATTAACCAAAACCAACCTAATAATAATTTAGATAATAATCAAAATAATAATAACAACCTGGCTGACCAAAACGAAGAAAGGGATCCACTTCCCAATCCAAACAATCCAGACCCTATTCCACCACCAGCTCCACTGCCACGCAACCTCGCTCTCCAATTCAATCAGGTCGTTTCAATTAAAGACGCTTTAAGAGTAATACCAGAATTCGATGGCGATAACATACCTTTTTCGGTGTTATTTTTTATTCAGACGGAGAAAATCATAAGTTTACGCGGAATCGGCTCTAGCTCTACAAAGTCACTGGGTACAATTAAATGGTTATTGTTAGTCGTTGAAGTAACGTTTATTGTCGTACATAATGAATTAATTCCAAATACTCACTGAAGGTATTTTGGGAGTCGCACTTTTCAGAGATTATCAAGCAAAAATAGATTTTAATTCAAGAATTTTTACTTTAAACAATAAAGTCATGACGTTACATAAACGAAGTGATCCACAATTAAAAACCGATATCGGTCGAATCATTAATATAAAGTCTAATAAAAATGAATCACTTTTACCGTTTATTGATATAGTTAATCCACCTACTTATCGGCGGGGTAGACTAATGCTAGATTCGGGTTCGGAAGCCAATATTATGAAAGCATTTTTAATACCAGAAGATTGCGAAATTAATCGTTCTGAATTTGGGTTCCTAATAGGAATCGGAGACGAACTCACCCAAACCTTAGGAACGGCTGAAATAACTATTTTTGGAGAAAGGACAATCTTTCATATCGTACCCGATGACTTTGGTATTCCCTGTGAAGGAGTTTTAGGTGCTGCATATTTCTTTTTAGCCCATTGCCAAATTGATTTTGAAAAAAAATCAATATGGCGGCCGCCGCGGCAACAAGCGAGGGAAGACGTTGCTACGAAGATTGGCGACGGCTGCGGCGAGGTAAGGGGAAGCGGCGGTGATTATAAACCAACGCAACTAACATTGCCGCGACGACTTATGATCGGCTTGTGCTAAAACTTTTATTAAGAAAATTAAACAATTGTAAATATTGAACGTGCATGTAACACAAAACCATTCGAGATGCATGCTAATAATTTGCAGGTTATCAGTAGGCCGATGATTTAATAGATGATATTTGAATATCGCTAATTATTTCCTGCTAGCAATGATAATATCGAACACTGTAACACAAGCATTTCTTCGGTAAAAAAGCAAAGTTAATGTCTCTCTTGCTCAGCTGATTTTCAGACTGTCGCAAATCGGCGTACAGTCGCGTACAGATACGCCCGTCGAAAGCAGCAGCTTAAAAATTTTCGTGCTCTACTGATTGTCAGACTATCCGAAATCGGCGTAAAGTCACATAAAGCGTCGCCCGTCGCAAAGCAACTTGATTTTACAATAAATAAAATAGACAGATTTTGCCATACTTTCTGCGGGACTTTCTGCGGGACTATCTGCCAGACTTTCTGTCAGACTTTCTGCAGGATTTTCTACGGGACTTTCCGCGGGACTTCGTGCAGGACTTACTGCTTTGAAGTGCTTTTGGAGAAGCAGCTTAAAAGTTCTCATGCTCTACTGATTATCAGACTATGCCTAATCGGCGAAAAGTCGCGTAGAGCTATCGCCCGTCGAAAGTCAACAATATTTTACAATAAATAATCGATTCACCGCCAGAGAAGTTCTTTTGGAGAAGCAGCTCAAAAGTTCTCATGCTCTACTGATTTTCAGACTATCCGAAATCGGCGTAAAGTCTCCTATGGTCTCGCCCGTTAAAAGACAACCATATTTTTTATTCAGAAAGCGATTTTTGGCGAGATAAGTGCATTCTAGGCAATTCCGGATAGCGGGGAAGACATTATATTTATCATCTTAAAAGGAAAAACATTTTTTAACAATTCACACAATATATTTAAAACAAAAACATGAAGGTAAAAATAAAAAAATTTAATTTAATTATGCATTTTCCCTTGCCCTTCCCTCTCGTCGGCAATGCTCAAAGGGCCCTCCTTCCTCTCTTGTGCATTCGTGAGCGCGCCGCAATATGTCGTGCGTAGCTCGCTGAACCATTTCTTCGGGAATGTTGTTCGCATGCTCCCTAATGCGTTCCCGCAGCTCTTCAACATTCTCGGGTGCTCCGTTATAGTACACGCTCTCTTTGCTGTTGCCCCAATAAAAATAATCCAACGGATTTAAACCCGGTGAACGAGCTGGCCAAGGAGTTGGTCCACCGCGTCCAATACACCTGCCTGGGAAGAGGTTATCTAGATGATTCCTGACATCAACTGCGAAATGTGCTAGCGCCACATCATGCATGAATATGATGTGTTGCTACTGTTCCGGTGTCAGGACTTCATCGATCAACATTGGCAGATCCTCTCGCAAAAAGCGGAGGTAATTGTGCCCATCCAATCTGTCTGGCAGCTCCCACGGTCCTACTACTCGATTTCCAATAAGTCCTGCCCAGATATTGATGGAAAATTTGTGTTGGAAGCGATCTGAAATAGATATTAAAATTTATTTTACGAATTTCGAACTTTTGGTCATAACATACGGGCATTCTGATAAGCATCTTTAAAGTTCTCATGCTCTGCTGATTTTTAGACTATCCGAAATCGGTGAAAAGTCGCGTATCGCCTCGCCCGTCGAAAGACAACTTATTTTTTATTGAAAAAGATATCACAGCGAGATAAAGGCATTCGAAGAAGCAGCTTAAAAGTTTTCGTGCACAGCTGAGTTGACTATCTCAAATCAGCCTAATGTCGCGTATCGCCTCGTCCGTTGAAGGGGCACTTTTTTACAATAAATAAGCTATTTACAACGAGATAAGGGCATTCGGATAAGCATCATAAATGTTCTCGTACTTGGCAGATTTTCAGACCATCGTAAATCGGCGTAAAGTCGCGTAAAACGTTGCCCGTTGAAAGTCAACTTTATTTTTTCTTAAATAATCAATGCTCTGCCAGATAAGAGCAGTCGGAGCAGAAACTGAAAAGTTCTCGTGCTCGAATGATTTACCGACTGTCGCAAATCGATGTACAGTCGCGTATCGCCTCGCCCGTTAAAAGACAACCATGTTATTATAAAAAAGCGATGCACCTCGAGTTAAGTGCATTCGGGACTTGACGTCAAAAGTTCTCGTACTCGCATGAATTTCCGACTATCACAATGCACAATTTTGACATTACAAAAATAGAAAGTCGATAAACTGTAACTCGCGCGAGTCAGCAGGTCTATTTCAATAGTTGTCGCTGTTAGTTAATTTCCCCCGAATCGCGTTGGGTTGGGAAAGCGCGAATAGCGCTCACGCTCGAAAGATGCACTATGTATTTTATAAAAACTAGACTTGGCGCAGTGCGCTGCGCGCACTGTAGTATAATATTAACATGAAATATAGATGCTTGATTGATATTTTTAATATTTGTTTTCTATCACAGAAATATATCAAACTTTACAATATATGATTCATTTCGCAATTCGTGCTCATATAAATTTCAAAATTGCCACGGTTTCGTTGCCAACTTCCTTTTAAAATTTTAAGGTTATGTCTCAACTCAGTTCGTGTCAACTTTCACATCATGTTTCTTTTTGTAACAATCATAATATTTACAATAGAATATTATAAATACACAAATTATAATTTGATATGTATTATAGTATTATATTACATTTTTAATGTTAGAATCAATTTCAGAAATCAAAACCAAATCAAAAAATTCTAACGATACTATTGACGCATGCGCACTTCATGAGCCAATCATATTAACGCATTCTTGGCTTCACTTCATCCGGTCGTGATTTTTTTATATAGGGATTCGAAAACTGTACTTTGAAATTACTTATTATACCTTCTCTAGCCAAAAATGGATTTTAGTGTGCCCAATAATGCTCGTTGTGTGGATTGACCATTCCTGTACATACGTAAGTACTCTCATCTGTCCATAAAATTTGGTCCAGGAAGTTGGGGTCCCTCTCATGCTCCTCTACGATCAAATGGCTGAATATCATTCTATTTTCACGATCACATTCCACTATAAAAAATTGTTACAATGATATTAATTTTGAAGAACATATCTAAAAGTTCAATATCATTCACATAATTTTTTTATTACGTATTCCTCTTATCTCTCTTTTTTTAGTTAAAGTGATTACTGGACGTTGTGAAATTGTTGATATAGCGATTCGATTATGTTTGAGAAATAAATTTCCGAATTGAATGGCGCCAAGATTTCAAATGTTTCAATATTCATTTAATATTTTAATTAATTTATTTATTTTATAATTGTTTTGAAATTTGTATTAAATAAGTATGTTATTATTTAAAACAGTTACGTTTTTAATTTTATAACCTCATAAATTGAATTGAATTTAAATGTGAAATGTGCAAATGAGTCAATTGTATTATTGTCTAATTGTATTTTTGAGAAACATTATAATAATTAAACAGTAATAGATGCAAACGCGGCGGAGTTGTCTCATTTTGAAAAATTTTGACCAGAAATCTGCTCAATTTTCTACCAGGGAACACAATTTAGCCTGTGAAGCGCTCTGGATTTTAAGAATAAAAGTACTCACTGATTTCGTGAATGCGTCGGGATTTATAAGGGTGTTGGCCATCCTCCTTCATCACACGTTGGCACGTTGAATAGGATGTCTCGAGAAATCGAGCAGTTCGCCGTAAACTTGTTGTTGGGTCTTTCGCAAAACAGTCTAAAATGGCTTCATCGAACTCATCTCTGGCACCTCTATGCCGACCTCCATCAGGATTTCTTACTTGAAAACTGCCCGTCTCAACTAGGCGTTGATGTAGTCGCGTAAATGTTTGTGCATCTGGGTGTCGGCGATTA
Source organism: Nasonia oneida (assembly GCA_037356405.1). NCBI lineage: Eukaryota > Metazoa > Arthropoda > Insecta > Hymenoptera > Pteromalidae > Nasonia > Nasonia oneida. The sequence goes on along the minus strand of JAZHPH010000120.1, from coordinate 318,278 downwards.
GGAAAGTGACGTCGATATTCGGCTGCTGCAGCACGGCCCACTTCATTGCACGCACCGTACACTAAGTGCATATCGGCATACTCGCGGTTCGTATAACCTGCATTACGCGCGGGCGGTTGTGCTTGAGCCATAACTTACACCGATGTTCACATGCAGATGTGATCAACGACACTGAATATTGCGATAAACGTAGAGAGTCGCAAATAGTAAAAACAAATGAAAAACGCGGTCATGGAAGCCACAAAGACAAAAGCATCATATTGAAACGAAAGAAAAGAAAATCGATCGGAACGGCAGCTATGAGCTTATCAACTGTTTAAAGATTACATACAAGATGTTTTTAGTTGCTGTTTTAAGATCGTAGCCCCTGCTATTTTATGGCTTTTTGTTCAAAAATATGTCTGATTTTTAAAGGGCTACGCGATACGTATAACCTCTCAAATATTCAAAACTCTTTTCATTCAAAAATACGATTGTCGAAAAGTGACTGGAGAAAGATGGAAGAGTTGTTCAGCAAACAGACGAAAGCTGAAATATTTGACCAGCAAAATAATTGTTTAACCACTTCCAATATTTCCTGCACAAAAGAGCTTGACTTTCGAGTGGCGACAGTCGAAAAGTCATTCGTGTACGAGAACATTGGATGTGCAGCCCCAAATGCACTTAACAGCCATATATCGCTTTTTTAATAAAAAATATGGTTGTCTTTTAAAGGGCGAGGCCATACAAGACTTTACGCCTATTTTCGATGGTTTGAAAATCTGCGAAGTACGAGAACCTTTTAGCTGTTGCTCCGAGTGCTCTTATCTATCAGTGCATCGATGATTTATGAAAAAATTAAGTTGACTTTCGACGCGTCCTACGCGACTTTACGCCAATTTTCGATGGTCTGAAAATGAGCCAAGAACGAGAACTTTTCACGTGCAGCCCCGAATGCACGCATCTCGCCGTAAATCGCTTTTTCATAAAAAATAATGTTGTCTTTCGACAGACGTCGCTGTAAGAGACTTTACGTCGATTCTCGATCGTCTGAGGATCAGATAAGCTCAAGAACTTTTTACATGCAAAATGCATTCCGCATGCACTTATCTGTCGGTGTATCGTCTGTTTATCGTAAAAAAAATTTGACTATCTACGGCCGTAGCTGTACGAGACTTTACGCCGATTTTCGATGATCTGAAAATCAGACAAGTACGAGAATTTTTAAGCTGCTGCTACCAATGCATTTATATGGCGGTGCATCGCTTTTTTAATATAATAATATGGTTATCTTTTAACGGGCATGACGATACGCGACTGTACACCGATTTGCGACAGTCGGAAAGTCAGCTGTGCACGAGAACATTTAAGATGCTTATAAGAGTGTCCTTATCTCGCTGTGAGGGACAATTTGAAAATGACACCAATATTTCGAGTTATAATTTGAAACAGTAAAAATAAGTACGATCCCTAGTGGAAATGGATTGTGTGCCAAAGTGTGCCAACGTGTGCAAAAGTGAGGCAAATTTCCGAATTTGAACACTTTGGCACACTTTGGCGCAGTATGGCACACTTTGGCACACTTTGACACACTTTAGCATACTTTGCCACACTTTGGCACACCCAATTATTTCCACTAAGGATAGTACTTATTTTTAAATATTGTAATCTATTTGCTTTTTATCAAATAAATATAAAGCGTCTTTTTCGAAAATGATCGTAAAGGAATGCATGAAGTTGTCTTTTATTGTCTTTTGATTTTAATGTTATGTGTAAATGCAATTCTGTCATACGACGTTTTGGGTAAAGCATGTCCGGGAAAAAGTCCGTTACATTCCGCTTTCTTGATAATCCAGACAAATACAAATGTCTATTTAAAGTTTTATCTGATTATGGAGATTCGGAAAACTGTTTGCTTCTGATCGACTGCGAATAATTTTTACAAATGTTTTTGCTGCACGATCTTCAACTACCGAGATTTTGCAGCTTAGAAGTTTTATTGCTGTTCATAAGGAAGAAATTTTATATCATATCAAGTAAGTTTTTTCATAATATCAGTTATGACATCTTATATTTATATAATTATCTCTAATAATTTAAATTTGTTAGGTTATACAAAAGAAAGGAATATTCGAGTATTCTTCTGAAAGAGCACAGGATAGATATTATGAATAAACTCAGGCTTTTTGATCTTATTAAAAATTTAAATGTAGAAGAGCCAAATTATCAATTACAATTTTTGACAAACGCATGGGGAGAAATTATGAAAAATGCATGGGGATCTGAAGCACCTGCTAATGGTCTCTCTTTGACGAAATATTACGTAAGAAAGCAGTCTGAAGCTAACAAAAAGCATATGCATTTATCACTTCCAGATATTTGCAGTGGATATAGAATTATCAAAGTAGAGAGCCGTTCTCCGCACCCTGGCTGTATACTCGCACATATTTATACCCACATCAGCCAGTCCATTGGAGCCGCTCTCCGCACCCTGGCTGTACACCGAGAAAAAGGTATAACAAAAATTACTATATGAAATAGTAACGGTGGGATATACTCGCGCTATCAGAATTTTTACTATTTTAAATAGTAATTTTTGTTATTTAAAATAGTACAAATTCTGATAGTGCGAGTATATCCCACCGTTACTATTTCATATAGTAATTTTTATTTGAAATATAGTAATTTTTATTATAACCTTTTTCTCAGTGTATACTCGCACATACATTTATAGCCACATCGGCCAGTCCATTGGAGCCGCTCTCCGCACCTTGGCTGCACACTTACACATGCATTCTCAGTTTCACCGGCTAGTCTATTAGAGCAAATTCTCCATCCTGGCTGCATACTTTAAAAAGTTGCAAGAAAAACTGTGTTTAGCAAACGAAAATTCGACAGGACTGATTCCATGAATCTCACAGAAAAAAATTCTTGCTCTAAACTGATTTAAATAAACATGCTTAAGTAACCTTCCGAGTATCCCAAATCGACGTACAGATGCGTACAGCGACACCACTCGAAGAAAAGTACATTTTACTATTACAAAACAATGCACCTCGAGATAAGTGCATTCGGAGCAGCGACGAAAAAGTTTACGTGCTGAACTTATTTATTTTAAAATCTCACATAAGCTTAAAGTCGCGTATCACGTCGCCCATCGAAAGTCAACTTAATTTTACAATAAAATACGAAGCACCGCCAGATGAGAGCATTATCGGAGCAGCAGCTTAAAAATTCTCGTAATTAGCTATTTTTCAGACCATCTAAAATCGGCGTAAAGTCGCGTGAAGCAACGCCCGTTGAAAGTCAACTTTATGCTTCTAATATCTCCTGAGCTATTATACTCTATTTTTTGAAATCTTGATATGAAAATGTCGTTGTAGCGCCATCTTCAGAGTATCTTTTGATCATCATTTCTGTGTTATTAATGGGTATGAAACAGTGTTTCTTTAGAATTTCTGGAACTGGTGGAGCAGCATCAAATCTTTTGTTCAAAAATCTTTTCATTTTGTTGTGATCTTTGTCATTGTAAGATAGTACATGAATATTTTTGGAATTTTTCTGAGCCCAGTCGATAAGTTTCTCGAATGTAATAATGGCGCCATTTGGTTTACAAAGAAGACTAGCTCGTACAGCTTCTCTTTTGAATACAGCACCTACACCATCAGAAGCCCCTTTACCGTGTGCAGTAGCATGAAAGTGCCATTCTGCTCGGACACCAAAATCCTGTTCATGATACATAAGATTCATCATCTGGTATTTATTTTTAAAATGCTGTTTAGCTCCATCGCTAAAGTAGATAACTTTACTCAGCTCAGAATTGATTTTTTTCAATTCAGGGACCAGCAACTTCTGTACAGTATATACTGCAGCTGTGTCATGGAGTGTACTATTTGACAAGAAAATGAAACTTTTGTGCTCAATTTTCAACCCATTTTTGTAGTAACACACGATAGGAAAGACTGTGCATTGGGAATTATTGAAGTGGAATCCTTGCGATGCCTCTTGTGCAACATATTTGTAATTTTCAGAAAAGTCTAACACTACGAGAAATTCTCTTTCTTCTAAATTCTCTTTCTTCTCCTGATAGTATCGAGACTGTTGTTTTGCTATGAAAGAATGAGGTTTTAGTTTGATTAATTTTTCACATAATTCATCAACGAATTCAGATGACGAACGGATTTGTGTTTCTAGAGTTGCTCTGTCAGTAGTTGTCTATACACTAAATTGCACATGATGGATATTTTCCCTCTCCAAAAGTTCTTTCAAATGCTTATCGAACTCATTTATGCCAGGACACTTTATGCATTCACCGAGAAAACAATTTGCATCAGAATTTTGGCATACGATTTGACGTAAACAATCTTTGTAATCATGTAAAACCATATCAGAATCTGCAGTGAGCTTGTTCAAATTAACAGAGTCAATCATCAATTTGCAATTTTGATGTATCGTACAGACACACACTGAGTGCGTACCACTCGCACCAGCGAGTATACAATGCTTAGGTCGGAGCTGAGCAAATTTATTGAAACTAACTGGATATTCAGGACATAATTTACTGTAGGTATCATAAAGACTTCTTAAATCTGAAAGGAGAAGACGTTTCTGTGACAAATGTCTACCATCATCATTTTTTACAGAAACCACATCTTTTATACCCGGCATGATTCTGCTATGTTCGTCACTATTGTAAAAATTATCTATTTGTACCACAGTATTGTTTGGCAACGGCCTGCCATTCTTAGCAGTTGTATCTGCCAAAACGCCTTTTGAAGCTTTTAAATCTCTAGCTTTCTTCGCTAACTGTCTTTAACAGTTAAATTCTCGACTGGTTTTATTAAGACTCCATGCATCTGGAACTACTGTCAAATCGTTAATCTCAAAGGATCATTGATATCAAGAGTAGAAAACTTTGCTTTCAATCCATTCAACAGATCTTCCAACTCGATTTCTCTTTGTGACTTGACGTTAGCTTCCATTCGACTAGAAGATGATGAGGATAGCCCTGGAGATTCAGGAATATTTTGTTCAGCTTTATGAGGGTTCAGCGTCAGATTCATAAAACTTGATGAGTCAAACAAACCTTCATCCATTCGGGGATGTTTAATTTTCCTACACGAAGCACATATTTTAGCATTATCTGGAAAGCTTGGAAAACTTCGTTTAACCCCAATCGAAATGAGATTAGTCCTGAGAAGGACCGTTGAGAGTAGTCATGAGAAGGACTGTTGAGACTAGTCCTGAGAAGGACTGTCGAGACTAGTCCTGAGAAGGACTGTTGAGACTAGTCCTGAAAAGGACTGTTGAGTCTAGTCCTGAAAAGGACTGTTGAGACTAGTCCTGAGAAGGACTGTTGAGACTAGTCCTGAGAAGGACTGTTGAGAGTAGACGTGAGACGGACTCGTGAGAAAAGTCCTGAAAAGGAGTGTTGGGCGTAGTCCTGAGAAGGACTGTTGAGAGTAGTCGTGAGAAGGACTGTTGAGACTAGTCCTGAAAAGGACTGTTGATAGAATTTCTATAGAGATCTGATAAGTGTAGTCCTTGAAACGACAGATTATATATTTCTGGAAAGTACTGACGAGATGGTCCTGCAAAGAACTCAACGAATGAACTTAAAAAATGAAGTATGATTTCACATTGGCCAAATCTCTCAACAATCAATTTCAAATAAAATTATTCAGAATGATGTTTTGCAGTATACACCTATGGTTTCAGAGCAGAACCAGTTAAGTCAACCAGACTTGTGTAATCAGGAAATTCAAATCATACCCGGATATTCTATTGAACATTTCATCTTGAAGATTTAGCATTCATGTACTCACGATTGTTTATTCGTGTCCATGTAATCCGATAAAATATTAGACTTATCTTGTTACGTTGGGGATTAAGATATGTGTGAGATTTAAGTGTAATAATATTTCGTAGTTATATCATACTTTTTGGTAACAAAGTTTCATTCTTGTATCAAAATTATCCGACTGATGAATTATCATCACAAAAATAGTCATTATCTTTTCTATTTTTCAAATGAATCTTCGCATTATTATTTTGGCTTTTTGGCAAAACTAAGAGTGATGTTGAGAACCTTCCAACGTGTTCTCAAATTTGTAAGTTAACTAAAGGTTGTCTAATACCTCTTTCTGACACCAAGATTGTCATAACTACACAGAAAGAACAACTTTTTGTCATTTTTTTTCTATTTTCAGGATCCAAATTTTTCCAGAACCAATTTGAGACCATTTGAACGGTTCGTCGAGGTGTTTTATAGTGAAAAGAGGCTGTTACCTATTGGATAATACTCGTATAGCAATTTCAGAATTAGTAGGATGCCATTACAATAAATTTTCCATCCTTAATTTACGGTTTTTTTGAATTTTCAGGATAATCTGATTAACACTGGTGATTTTGCCACTCGCCATTCGAAAGCTGAGAATTTTCTACAAAATTTAACATTTTTTTGAAAATTTTTAGATGAAATAAAAAGTGGGCAGCAGGGGTGTAACGTTGGGAAAGAATGCCTCATATATATATATATATATATATATATATATATATATTAAATCTGAGTCTAATGGAATTGGTCCGGAAAATTTTCCTTCACTTTTCACTTTCCCAGCAAGGACAGAAAACCCCCCCCCCCAGACTTTCTGCCAGACTTTCTGCAGGATTTTCTACGGGACTTTCCGCGGGACTTCGTGCAGGACTTCCCGCCAGACTTTCTGCCAGACTTCCCGCCAGACTTTCTCCCATAAAAGTTTTATGATTTCTTTGCTAATTATCCAGTGCAAGCAATGAATTGTCAATTATATATTATCGGAACACTGCATTTTAATACGTTATTAAAAAGATGCATTTTTCTAGTAAGGAATACCCATGCAATATCAACTTTTTATTGCAAAAATGTCTTTTTTTTATGCAAATTAACTCTATAAATCTGTTGGTGGTGAGCGTTGCACATAAACATATTGTTGTTAGGCATATAGTGGTATTTAAATCATATTTTAGCATTATAGACTGCTAAATTGATTTTTAGCATAGAGGCTTATGCTTGTGATATTACGGCACTTGTACAAGTACTTTGGGACTAAAAAAAGGTATCTCCAGGAATTTTTTGGTCAGGATCCGGATGATCGAACCCTCTCAAATCCTGATTTTAAGGTTTAAATGGCTTATAGGGTACGTATAACATAT
>JAZHPH010000120.1:296386-310993 GCA_037356405.1 Nasonia oneida | reverse complement strand
CATATATATATATATATATATATATATATATATATATGACTTTGAAAGTATTTTTAATGAAAATTTAAGAAAATTTTACAAAAAAAAGTATCTATATGTTATATCTAATAATTTATTCCCTGAGGAGCTATAAATGAATTAAATCATGCTAAAAACCCAAAAATTTCCAAAATTGACATCTTTGGCACCATGCCATTTTGGAATAAAGTAATTTAAAAATCTGAAAAAATTCAGGGGCATTGGAAACACTCTTTAGAAGATATTTACCGCGGGTTGCAGAAGAAAAAAATTTTGGCCGGCTGATCTCACAGAGAATCACCGATATATATATATATATATATATATATATATATATATATATATATATATATTAATTTCAAACAGACAGTGTTCTAAATTAAAATAAAGTAAATGTATATTAAAACATGTTCAATGTTTTTTTCCTAAAAGTATTATAAAAAATGGATATGTTTCCATAAACTCAAAATATTTTAAATAAATCAAATTTTCTCCTTATTCCAAACTTAGAAAATCTAAATTTTATAATATAGAATGATTCATACTCAAATATTTCAACTCACACAAGAACTAAGTCATATATAATCTTTAATCTATAAACTAAAAAATCACAGGTACAAGCCCGGATCTCAACTTTCTTTTAATTGTACAAAAATAATAATTCATTGTATATTAGTCGGCTCTGATAGTATCAAATTTCAAGCAAATCCATATTAAAATAATGCAAAACAAAACATTTTTGAGAGTTAAAGATACATTTGTCCCCTAATAAGTTTCAAAATCAAGTGGCGCGGTAGCGTCACGAAGGCGAGTTTAAAAAGCAGACGAAGCAGCGGCGCCGCGACACTATTTAATTCTATATTGGTATTCGGATTTTTATAGTATCCAGAAAAAATGCATATTATTACTGTTTTCAATTAATTTTTGACTCATTAGCATGCTCTTGTGCTAAACTATGAATTTACCAAAAATATTGTCAAAAAAAACCTGTTTTATTTTCAAAATAAATGGATGTGTAATTTCTAAATGCTCAAATCATCTCTTTATTCTCCAAACAAATGTTAGGACCGTTAAGTTGGCTGCGCATGCAGTGTAGTTGGATTTATTATTTATTATTATTTTTACGTCACTTAACCTGCTGCAAAAATTGTATCTTATATCAAGTGGCTTATGTTTTATTGAAATTTTCAGTAAAACTAGTATCAGCAAGCCGATTTTATTTATGTAATACTGAACGATGTGCGATTTTGCGACAGAAAAACGTTAGGACCGTGAAGTTTGCCACTTATAAGCTATACGTATAGTTTAGTTGGATATTGCTTTCCCACACAGTTCTATCATATCAAGTGGCGCGGATTATAAATGCTATATGTTCTATGGGGTATTTCGACTTTTCGTGTTTCAAAATCAAATAGCTTCGTATCCAGTCGGTCGATCAATCTGGAATTTTTGGAAGATGATGTCTAAACTATCATAAATCACAGAAAAATAAGCAGAAAGGTTGATGTTGACTGTATGGCCCAGGAAAATTCGTTGAAGTTGACGGTTTTCGCAAAAAACTTACAAAAGTCACTGTAGAACAAGGATTTTTTTTGTATTTAATGCCTGTAAACACTATTTTCGTGTATTTTTTCACGCTGAATTCAAATCTGCCCCTTAAAATTTTGTAGGATTTTTTTTTATCCAGAAAATGGGAAAAAATTTGTAGAATTGTTAAAGGTCTCTGATATGACTCCGTAGAATTTATTATCATTCTATACAGCTTTTTTTGCGTTATTATGATTAAATATAATAAACTTGACTTTGTTTGATTGATCTCAGTTCTTTTTTTCAGTAATTTTGTTGCGAAAAATATCAAACTCGCCTAACCTTTTACTTTTATTTAAACAGTGTGAGCTTATCTGTAATTATTATAATAAATGTATTGAAAAAAAATTGTTATCTTTAGTAAACGGAGTCCAGGTGTCAAAATGATTCTGAAATTAACCCATTATACTGATAGTGCTTCCTTCAATATTACAATAAAGTTCACCACAACAATTTATAGTCATAAGTATCAAGGGACGCGGTAGCGTGCCGATGACAAGTATAAGTTTTTATACACTGTGTTGTCGGGCAGCAGTGCGACCCTATTATACTTTGAATTTGCTATTTAACCTAAATGCGTTTTATTGTCTCTAATGATTTCTTGTCTGATATGTCTTCGATTTAGTTCTCTAATGATTTCTTGTCTGATATGTCTTCGCTTACGCTTGAGTAATGTATCTTGAAGATTTTAATGAGAACTTTTTAATGATCATAATATTTTGCTTCAAAAATGTCTCTATTAGCAAAATAATTATGACTAAAAATTAATTTGCGATAATTTCTTAAAATTTTGGATATGCGATTCTCATTTTTTTGAGTACAACAATACAATAAGCATATGTTATGAGATATTAGGCTATAAGGTTAGGAAGCCGTTTCTATTTACACAGATACAGAGGTACTTTTACATGTAATTAAGTCGGCACGTGTATGGTGTGTAAGAGTATTTTTTGCGTCTGGCGTAGTCTGGTGTACTTAATATATACAAAAGCAAGAAGTTGTTGAGTAAGGTCACCTAAGCATTATCACAAAGAATACGTGAGAGACGAAGATCAGATTCCCTAGGCTAGAAGTTGCCATTTATGATCGTGGATTAGTGTGTGACTATATGCAGCTTAAAGAGGCTCACGCGGCAGCAGCGTGCATCAGGACTCGTGTAACGGTGTAAACATAAAACATAGCCTTAAACAGTGCGGTGTATCGGTGCTTATCGGTGTACACGTATGAATACTCGCTGTATAATCGAACTCTCTTAAATCAGTCTGTGTGCGTGGTTATACGTTTGCTGAAGATCCCTCGTGCTTCCGATAGTGTATCGCTTGACAAGAATTATAATGTGTCTAATAAGCGCCGAGGGCGCCAGCCAGGACGTAATGCAAGCTCTCGCGTAAGTATATCATACACGATGTTTGGTACAGAGTAAACACAGCAGCGTGCTCTATATCAACTGGGAACGTCTTAGAACCTTTGGCTCACAACGATGGACTGAAATCTAGGCACTGGTCATTCGCTCCAGGTCAGTCGCTGACTGCGACATGAGAACGCGATACACAAAGGCAGAGGAAACAGCTCTTTTATAAGTAAGATCACGATTGTTCTGTTCTTTCGCAAGCTCATACGCTATTGTTTTCCTGAAAAGACTGCAACGTTTTCCTCTTGATATCCCGCAGCTAAGAAACAAGTTCGAGGCGGGATGCGACTGTGTTAACGATCTCACCGAGTTTAGGGACGAAAAAAACCACTAGGACGCGAGAAAGATGGACTAGACACATTGAAAAATCACACTGACATACTGTACTGCGATATCAAGAACGAGACCAATAGTGTGATCAGCAGGCCCTTTGTATATAAGCTCATCTTCAACATTATGAGTTCTGTAAGCAACCGCGTTGCAGTAGAATTCTCTCGACAGGTCGTTTGCGTCGGAGCTATTTTTTCAGAAGTTTAACTTATTAAACGGGTGTGAAATTGGTTTGAAAAACACCTTTTACAAGGTAAAATGTTGGCAACTATAAGTTATGTCTTCATCCTCACAAATATGTATCTTGTGTAACGGACGGAGTCGGAAAGCGAAAAAGAGTAGACGCGGGCTTGAACCGCGGACCCCGAGATTAACAAGCGGGAGCTCTAACCACTGAGCTAACGTCTACGATACAAGCGCATGCTATGCATCGTAGTACATCTCTGCGGACTCTTATCGCTGACTCGTCTTCGCTGCTAGCGTTGCAGACGTATTATAATTCTTATATTTTCTTAAAAATTTACGATATTTTAAAAAAATTGTCAAATGTTTGTAGCTTACAAAAGTTTCTCTATATATTCTTATAAACATATACGTTAGTGAATGTAGTAAAATCAGTTTTGAAAAGGTTAAGCATTAAAAATCAGCAGGTAAGATAGAATTAATCATAACTAATAGTTATGAAAAATAGGAAAAAATAAGCACTTTTTGAAATTATTATTTTCATTCCACACTCGACCGAAATTGCCACTTTTTGCGCCCGAAAATCAGGGCAAAAGTAGCATATTTTTCCCGTAAACCTGTTTGCGGGGCAAAAGTAAAATCAGCGGGGCCAAAGTAAAATCAGCGTAGCGAAAGTAAAATCAGCGGGACAAAAGTAAAATTTGTGGGGTAAAAGTGATTTTTTTTAATGAATGAAACAAAAATATAAAAAAACACGTCGACTTCGATTTTCAGTGACAAATAGTAGACATTCCAGTCGAGAGTGGAATAAAGTCTATATGCAACACGGGACGAAAGTAGATTTTTTCCGCTGGTTATTACTGCCCTCGCGAGAAGTAAACCCACCAGCGGGAAAAATCTGCTACTTTCGACCCTCGTTGCATAATGTACTATAACTTACACTTGCCGTCCCGTCGACTTATGGTTTATCGATAAAACACTCAAATTATTGGTTTTGAGGTGTGCCTAAATCTGTTAAATAATACGAATTAAAATTAGGACATGTTTTATTATAATCTAAGTTACAATATAAGTTTATTGTAAAGAATAGAATTTTAATATTGCGCAATTGGCTGAATTTTTCTTGTTGCAGCTGAACCTCATGAAATAATCAAGTTTTTTTAGTAAATACTAGGGGGGGTACCCCCCCCCCCCGCTCGCTTCGTTTGTTAACCCCCTAATTTCAATTTTCTTTTTTAATTATATAATTTTATAATTTCTAAATCTTCTTATTACGATTTTGATTATTCATTCCAAAATTATTAATTTTTTAATCGAACTCGCTACGCTCGCCAACCCCCAATTTTAAAATAGATAGTAATTTATAAGTTGAAAATATTTCTACTGCGGTTCTAATTTTAATTGTATTCGATATTCAAAAATCTATTATGTTTAATCTCGCAGTGGTTACTTATAACATAATGCATAGCAAACGTATCAACAACATATAACAACAAATTCTTGGCAGCTTTGTATTCACGTCGCGTTAAAAACTTGATTACGTTTGAGTTAAATTCGAAGTTTTACTCCCGATTTTTTAATGCTATATGCACAAATAGTTATTTCCATAAAACTGAATTCAAAATTAAATCGTGAGTTTTTATGTATAAATTATTGTGCATCCAGGCTGCCATCATTTAAAAGAGAGAAGGAAAGAGAGAAATAGAAAAATAGAGATAAAGAGAACCATACTCAACATTAAAAGTTAAGTATTTTCAACCTATAAAATTTTGACAAAGTAGATAGACAGAATATCCAATAAAAAGTCTGAATGTAAAATAGAAAAAAAATCTTTGGAGAGATTAATTGATTATTTCGTTGTTTTCGTATGTTATGTCTAATACGGAAGAAAATCATGTTTATGAGAATTTAAAATATTTTGAGCTATTTATCGTAGGCGACGAATCTTTAAAAATGACTGATGGAAGTACTTATAAAATGCATATGTCAATGAATGGTACGTACGGCAGTAAAGTGAAAATTATAGCGTTTGTTCGTCTATATTCTATTCGTATTTCAGTTTCTAGTACAAACTTTAGCAATTCTATATATTACGGTCGCGATTCTATTACTTATAATGAAAATGAATTGAATTTATTTTTATCTGATCCCATAGACACAGGACATTATGACATACAAAATTAAAACAATTTGAATTATTGGGCTAATTATAAAAAAATTCCTATAAAAGTTACTATCATACAAACCGTGATACTTTGAAATTAAAAAGAGTTGAAATTGATAATTCAAACATTGATTATCGAAAAAAGAAAAGGGAAGGTGACTTAATTGAAATTATGAAATTATGAGTGAAACCTGTTTAATAAAAAAACGGAAAAAAGACAGAATCGAAAATATGAGTTCGTATTCTTTAGATAAAAAAAGACAAAAAGATGTAGTCAACAACATTAGCGAAAGGTTAGATTAGAGAAAAAGAGATGCAAAGATATAGTTGAAAATATGACAGAAGTTAGATTAGAGAAAAAAATATACAAATATATAGTTGAAAATATGACTAAGGTTAGATTAGAGAAAAAGAGATGCAAAGATATTGTTGAAAATATGACTGAGATACTACAAACATATGACATTTTCTTTAAGAAAATAAATTTTTAAGAAGAAATAAGAATCATAATACCAAGATACAGATTTGTGAGGATGAAGCCATAACTTATAGATGCCAACATTTTATCTTGTAAAAGGTTTTTTAAATATGATCTACGTTAAAATTCCAGAAAGACCAAAATTACAAGTCCATAAAAATTTTCTGAAAAATCCGAAAAGTGCCAAATTTTATTTTTGCATAAAAATATTGCAAAATCACATCCTGAATAGCGATACATGGTCTACTATGCAATGCTCTAAGGATACAACTAATGTACCAAAACAAAATTTTCACTTCAAAACTCACCTCCCGGATAACGAGACATGGTCTACGATACAACGCACTAAGTATTTCCTGATACAGGGGGCTAAATATACGCTTGAACGCACGCGGAGCGTGCGTAATAGTGCATTTTACGCACACTATATCGTAAAATATTTTAAATACTGTCTTACATCTTACATTGTTTTACATCTTATTTAAAAATTTAGAGAAGTATTAAATAAAATAATAATAAAATGAATTTATCTTTATATGAAGATATAAAACATGATTTTGTATAAAATTACATAATTTTCCATAATTATATTGATCCTTAGTGGAACAAAAATTCTGACCAAAACAGTTTCCATCTGAAGATTTTAGACTAAAACAGAAGTTAACTGAACAAAACAAAAATGTTCTGCAGAAGATTGTCGGAATTGAGACAAAGTAAACAGTTATTTACAGGTATTATAAGTTTTTTTTTTTTAGTTTACTGCGGATAATACCAGATTTCAACAGTTTTCAACAGTTAGGTTAATTAGATTCTATTATCAAGAAGCGTGGTAGCGCCACGAAGGCAACTTTGAGAAGCAGACGTTGCCGTGGTGCCTGCGGCAATTTTTCATTACAAAGAAATAAATGCATATCTTTCTTGCCTTTAATATATTCTGACTTATATCATGTTTTATTATGCCTAACTCTTATTTCCATCAAAAATATTGATAAAAACTACCTACTTGATATAATACACGAATAAGTATGTTGAGAGTTTTTCTAATTGATCAGTATATAACTTAACTTTAAGTTAAGTAAGCCCTATATTGACAAAAAAAATGTTGTTGCTTCATTATGATTAAATAGAACAAATTTGACTTTATCTGTTTCGTTGCGGAATATATAAAACTCGTCGAACCTTTTACCTTTTTAAAAGTTAATATTCTATTTTATGTTATTAAAGGCGTGTTTTTAAAAAAGTTAAGAAAAATGTGTAGAATTCCCAAGATAACTATTTTGATTTGGAAAAAACTGGTGAACGTAGATGACAGTAATTATAAAATAAAGAAGACTGTTTTAAACTCTGAAAAAATGGTTGTCTTCACTTATTATAAGTTATTGTCTGTTGTATTAATTTTTTAATTTTTTTTCTTAATTGTAAAATTGTACGCCTAAAAAAACATTAAATCCAACTAAAGTATCTAGCAAACTAAATAAAACTGAAGACAACAAAGGATTACTGTTATCTGCGTCTCAATTCCGGCATTTTTCTGCTATCATCTGCAGTTCATCTCTAGAGGAAGCTTTGTAATATAATAGTAAATTTTGAGTTTCTTCAAAACTTCTAGAAAATACTTTTTGGTGTGTTAGAAGTTCAAATCAAGTGTTTTTGGAAAATGTCCGTATGGATGTGTGTGTGTGTGTGTGTGTGTGTATGTATACCATAATATTTCTGGAACTACTCCGTCAATATCAATAAAATTTGACATGCATATATATTTTTGGATTCTGAATTCGGGAAAAACAGTTATTTTTTATTTTCTCAACTATAATTTTTTTATGGACATTTTTTGATTTTTGAAAAACACTATTTTGCGTTTTTCAAATAATCCCATCGTTACAAACGATTCAGCTATAATGCATTTGAAAGAGAATAAAATTGCCTTCTTTTCCTTGTTTGATGCTCGGGATCGACTGCTTTGTTCGGAAGATAAAATGAAAAAGGTGATGTTTTTTTTAAATTCATATCACTGAAACTAAACATCATAACATAACGAATAAAATCATGTTGATGGGTCATGTGTCAAAATTTATCTCATTAAAATTTTAAGTGATTCGACTACTTATTTTTTCAGTAATATATCGAAAACTGAAAAAAATGAGTTTTTTTTGTGCCTCAATTACGGACGCAAAAAGGCCTTATTGCACTTGAGATTTTGGGAAAAAGTAGATGTTTTATGTGTTTTAGCTTCATTGCACAGCTTTCAAACTCCCATGGTTCGTAAGATATCAAGGTTTCAATTTTTTTTTGAAAAATTTTTGATTCCTTATATCTCTAAAACAATGTAGTCAAATGCTTCAATATTTTATTTGGTGATTCACCATAGAAAAAGCTATCTGCTGCTAAAATTTTAAACGATTTCGTCAAGCGGTTTTCAACTAAAGAGCTAAAATGTAAAAGCTAAAGACCTTGAAGGACAGCAGGCAGTCGTGATAGTGATGTAAACTCATTATCGTCGGCAAGTTAAAAAATTGAGCTAAGTCAGTATAGTCGTGCTCAAACCTACTCATAGAACGATTACATTTGAAAGCAAGATATCTGATCATACGATGCTGGACGGATTCGAGCCGACCAGACGCAATCTTAGTGAAAGGGGACCAGATAGGTGAACAGTAGAGAAGGATCGGCAGGACCAATGACCTATAGAGATAGGCAATGGTGCCATGATGCTTAAAATCGGACGTAGTCCGCTTGATAAAACCTATCTTCCTGCTGGCCTTCGAGGTCACAAAATCGACGTGGGGCCCAAACGTGAGCGCAGTGTCAAAAAGGACTCCAAGGTCCTTCACGACATCAACCCGTTCGCGAGGGGTTGATGTCGTGAAGGAGAACGGTCGCGAACCCCTGTAAAAAGATATGACATTGCATTTGTTAATGTTCAAGCGCAGGTCATTCTCCTCAGACCCCGACACCAAGGCATCGAGATCAGACTGCAGCAGTTCCGAATCCGTTTGAGACTCAATATACGAAAATAACTTTACGTCATCCGCGTACATAATAATACAAGAATTTTTGATACAAGGGACTAGGTCGTTAATATAAATACAAAATAACAGCGGTCCCAGGTGCGAACCCTGGGGAACACCTGAGGTAATACGAACAATGGGCGAGATACAGTCACCAAAACGGACTGCCTGTGAGCGACCAGATAGGTACGACGCAAAGAGAGAATGGCGAGCCCCACGCACACCAAAGTTCCAAAGCTTCGATAACAGCCTCGAATGATTGACCCTATCAAAAGCCTTAGACATATCTGTGTATAAGGCGTAAACCTGCCGATGCTTAGCGAGAGCATCTGACAAAAAGTCATTGAAGATAAGGAGATTGGTGAGCGTGGATCTCCCTCTGATAAAGCCATGCTGCTGGTCAGTCAAACAAAGGGCAAGAGCACCAGCTAATTCGTCCGACACCAAAGCATCGAATACCTTGGGTAGACAGCTGATGATGGAAATAGGTCTATAATTCAGGACGTTATGTTTATCTCCTGACTTGTGTATAGGCAAGACATAAGACAATTTAAACACGCTAGGAAAATGACCAGTCGATAAAATCTTATTAAATAAATCAACAATAGGTCCCTCTAGGACCGACCAGCAGCATTTTACAAAATGAGCCGGGATGTCATCCGGACCGGGATTCGCATTGTCCTTAAGACCGTGAACAATTGAGCGGACCTTGAGAGGGGTAGCGAGAAAGCTTGGAACAGGCACCAAGTCATCGCATCGATCAAGCTCAGCCACCCCGTCTCTCGTATAAACCGTGGCGAAGTGCGAAGAAAACGCGCTCCAAATAGACGATTCATCATGCGCATAGCCCTCTCCAGAACGAACATAGGATGGCAAACCCGATACACTGCGCAAACCCTTGACATATGCCCAGAAAGCCCGAATATTATATTTAATCTTGGCCTCCGTGGCCTCGATAAACGCACGATACTTAGATCTAGACATACGAATACAAACAGCTCTCAGACGCTTAAACTCGATTTGATGCAAAGCATCACGCGACTCCTTCCAGAGGCAATGAGCCTTTTTCTTATTACAAATCGCAGTAATGAGCTCAGCGTCATACCAACCGGGATAGGTATCAGAGCGCTGCCTTAATAAAGGTACATGACTCTCAATAATACTATTTACATTATCATAGAAGAGATCAACAATGGAGTCAATATCACCTCCCCCAAGGACAGCATCCCAATTTACAAGACGTAGCGAGCGATTGATTGCGCTATAATCAGCCGCATAAAAATTACGTTTCCTAATATTACAAATATGACTAGGTGCACAAGGCGAGGCGATTTCCAAGAGATGAGCAGCATGATGAGATTCAGGAGGAAGAATGTGGTCCTAAAGATCCAGTGAAGATACCAGTCCATCAGGTGCGAACAGCAGGTTGAGCGAGTAGCCCTTGCTATCCAAACAAGGCAGGTACTGGATGAGATTCAGTGAAGAGTATGTGGAGCAGATGCACTCGGCAGATGACCTCTGATTTGGCTCTATATAAGCAGTAGCCTTGAAAGTCAGCGGATCAGCATCCCAGGACAGGTGTGGGAGGTTGAAGTCACCTGCAATGACAAATTTATAATCCCTGAATCTCAGTGATAGCTGCTCCACACACAAGGAGTGCTCCTTGAATAGAGTGGAGTCAGACCTGGGCTGGAAATAACAAGCACCCAATATGAGCTTCCTGGAAGGAAGTTGTACAAACAGCTGTTTAGTCGTAGAATCCACATTCACTTTCAATGCTGGAATTGAGCTCTTGATAGCGATAAGCACACCACCTCCACGTGAGACAGCATAAGCAGGCAGATTCCTATCATGTCTGAATACACTGTAGTTCATCATGCCAAGCTCGCTGGAAGCAAAGTCCGGTTGAAGCCAAGTTTCCGTTAGAATAATAATGTCAGGAAGAGAAGAGAGTTGGTAGAAGTTGGATTTAAATAAAGATACTTTAGCATGGCTACTAACCGAGTGAGCATTCTGATAGTATAACAGAATTCTCTCTCCCTCTGCTGACCCTCCGCTGCTTAGTTTTTTGAAACTCCTCTGCTGGAGCTAACCCAAGCATCCATCAGGGTAGGCGTCCCATGGACATAACTAACAACCTTCCTCGAGTCCGGATTTGCCCTGTTGTGAGTGTCAGCCTCGACACAAAGCCTGTTAAATTGCTCTCTCTGAAGCCGAGTACGGTCAGCAGCCACCTTCACACCACCAGCAATCCGCTTCCGATTGCTCACTACCCTCTGAGCCTCAAACTGAGACCCAAATCTAACCAGGATAGGAGGTACCGTGCTTCGAGCCGATGGTCTGGGGAATCTCCTGATGGAAAGATTAGCCAGATTGATGTTGGAGATCTGGGCTAGGCACTGCTTAACCTTATCCAGACCAGGGGAAGAATCCACTGGCACGTTGTAGAACAGGACATTGCAAGAGCGAGACAAATGCTCCTGGAGTTCCCCTGCCAAGTCATCAGCAAGTTGGGGTGCAGATGGATGGTCAGCATTATTATTGTTGCCCTGGCCTGATGTAGAAGGCCATGATGCACTGCCAGCCCTGAATGACTTCTAACGAGCCATATCCTCCACCGCCTGCATTCTGGATTTAAGGTCTGAGATGTCAGAGCGCAATTCACTAATGCTGGAGACGTTGTTGCTGATCTGAGCACTGAACTCAGAAAGCTTGGAGTCAATAGCGGACAGTGAGACCTTAATATCCGCACAATTCAGCTGAAGCATCTTATTGAACTCGCTAAGCATATTGTCAGCCTGCACAGCACTAACAGCAACAACACTCGACCTCTCAACAGAGCCAGCAGCTACCTGGGCCACACCATCAACTGAAGGAGCTGGAGGAGCACATGAACCACAAATAAGCCCGCTGTGACCAGGATCACTGATGATACAGTTGGCACTGACTGCACAACTCATCGTGGAAAGGACGACCACAGGCAGCACAGCTCAGTACAGGAGTTCCAAAACACTCACACTTCACATAATCGCAGGCCGAGTAGTGACTCCCGTTACCCCGCCGCTTGGACACATTGGAGTGATCGAACAGCGTCGCCATGGCGAGCCCGGGATGAAGCGCTGAATCACAACAGCACCAGCAAACAACAACAGCGGAGCGAAATCCACAGCAGAGGCTCCCCACGAGCACCCAACAGAGAGGACAACAACGGGAGCAGACAGCAAACAGCAGCACAACGGCAGCAGCGGGCCAGCGACACGGCACAGCACAGGCAGCGCGTCAGCAAGATGGCGACCGTCCGGGCGGGCCGCGTAGGTTAGGCCAAGCCGCAGATGACACTCGGCACTGTACCACCCGATGCACTTCGCGACAACAAAACTTGGCACGAAACGGTGCCTCAGCAGTGACACGGCCAGCCAAAGAGTCGGAGCACGATGCAGCTGGCAAGGCGATCCGTCGCACACGGCAGGCGGGCCGTGGAGAGCAACCACGAGGCGCGCGGTGCGTCGAAGGGAAATTGGTGTGATTCTCAGCAATCACCCGACAGACGGCTAAAAATAAAGTTTGTAAGCCCCAAAGAGGCAAGCGCGCACACAACTCAGAAAATATTTTGCTCCAGAACTGTGAGGAAAACTTGTTTAAAGTAAAAATAGTCGGAGCAATAGCAAGGCACCAAGTTGACAAGTATATCTATTTTTGGATTTTGAATTCGAGAAAAGCAGTTATTTTTTATTTTGGCAACTAGTTTTCGTTTTATGGCCATTTTTTGATTTTTGAAAAACACTATTTTGCGATTTTTTATGATCGCTTTTATACAATTAATCCAAACCAATTGCATCTCAAAGAGCATCAAACTACCTACTTTTTCCCGTTTGGTCCTCGGGATCGACCGCTCAGATCGGCAGATAAAATAAAAAAGGTGATTTTTTTTTAAATTCATATCTCTGAAACTCAACATCATAACCTAGCGAAAAAAATCATGTCGATAGGTCACGTATCGAACTATATCCCATTAAAATTTCAAGTGATTTAACCACTTATTTTTACAGTAATAAATCGAAAACTAAAAAAAATGAGTTTTTTTGTGCCTTGATAATGGACGTAAAAAGGCCTTATTGTACTTGAAATTTTGGGAAAAGGTAGATATTTTATGTGGTTTGGCTAAGTTCATTGCGCAGCTTTCAAACCCCTATGGTTCTTAAGATATCAAGGTTTGAATTTTTTTTTGAAAATTTTTTGATTACTTATATCTATAAAACAATGTAGTCAAATGCTTCAAAATTTTATTTGGTGATTCACCATAAAAAATCTATTTGCTGTTGAAATTTTAAATGATTTCATCGTGCGGTTCTCAAGTAAAGAGCTGAAATGTAAAAACCGATTTTTCTCAAATTTTTTCTTCCTCGTATAGGGGTGTCGTTACACGTCGTTAAAGTCCCTCCGCCGAGGGACGACAAAATCAGCAGCGGTTTTTTTATACAAATAATTAGTCTAAAGGTCATTTACGCATATTTATATATATAGTCTGCTTGAAGCACTTCAGAAGAACGTTAACCCAGACAATTACAAAATACATGAAAACATCTTAGATTAAAACAATATATTATATATAGAAACTATAAATTAATTTGGAGGAAGCTACGTGCCAATGAATTGACAGCGGTTTTTTTGTTAGATTTTATTAATATAATTAATACTGTCATCAAATAATGTTATAGAATGTTGGCTGTATTGAAAATATTCATTTATACTCGACGGTAATTAATTTTTATAAAACATTTTGAAGTCGTGCTTTTGATTAGTTAAAATTTATCAATCTGGCAATCTGATTGGAGCATTTCAAAGAAGTTCACAAGAATTAACTACCATCGAGTGAACATCTAATATTTAATAGTATATTTAATAATGACACGTCAAATAATTAAGGGGATGTCAGCGCAGAAACTTCGCAAATCCGCCACGGAGTATTTTGTATATCCAAAGTTTTAAAAAAACAGATAGTCTGATCGAATTTTTCTATCGGTAGAACGATTCAGTAAATTTAACACTATGGCGCTACAGACTCGATTTTTCATTTGCAAGCTTTATTTAAAAAGTTTCATGTAAAATTACCCTGGCGGAAAAAGTCACTGTTTTTTTCTGTTTTTTTCTGTTTTTTTTCTATTATTATCTGTTGCTTATTGTTTATTTTTGTATAAAGTTGTCATTATCTATCCGGATTTGGAAAATTGGAACAAAAATAAACAGGGAAAAAGAGAAAAAATCAAATAAAAACCAATTACAACAGAGAAAAACAGAAAAAAACATAAAAAAACAGTAATAATCAATAAAAAGACAAAAACAACATATAGGTTAAACAAACTGAGATTTTCGGACTGACCGCCAGGTGGCGACCGGCTTTTCTCACCCGCAAGCGCTAAGAATTTAC
>JAZHPH010000120.1:227772-296282 GCA_037356405.1 Nasonia oneida | reverse complement strand
AGCAGCTTTTATACTTATTTAAAATGTAGTTTTGTACTGTAAATTTAATAATATTTAAATAACTCAATTACACTAAATTAAATAACTTATTTAATTTATTAAATACATAAATTATAATGCACAAGCGCTACCAATATCAATAAAACTGGATGCTACTATTTTTTTTCTTTGATGTTTACTATATAAAATTTTTATAATCAAATATTTTTGCTATTTAATTAATTTATTATATAAAAATGATAATATACGATTATAAAAATTTATCGGTTTTAATTGTATTTAATCGATTCAGTTGAAGCTTTCTCTGATCAAAATCTGACGGATTCAATCGGATTAAAACCGATTAACTTTTATAATTGGTTTAAATTGTATTAATCGATTTGAATTCGACAATTCCGGATCACAATTCCATATTAAAACCAATTATGGTTTTAATCGTTTTTAATTAGTCATTTTTAGCAGGGAACTTATAAATTTAAATTAGATCTTATAATTACATTTAATTAATATTAAAAATTTTATATGAATTTACAATCAAATTTTGCAGTATAAACTAATAAATAAATCTAAATAATAAATAAATCCAATATAGTTGTAATTTTGAAAAATGCGCCATAATATGGTAATTGACATTCCCGTTTTGAATATTCGCAAGTTAAAGTAAAAGTGGTGCCTACTGAAAAAAATCAGGTGAGAATTAACTGATTATCAGCTGATTATTAGCTGATAATCAGTTGATAATCATGCCAAAAGGTTAGCTGATTATCAGGTGATTTCAGCTCAATATTTTATTAAACCTGATAGTTATAAATATACGTTTATATGAAATAAAATGTTAATGATAATCAGGTGATAATCATTCAAAATTTGTAATCTTTAATATATGTATTATAAATTATTTAAAATAAGTAAAATTTATAAATCTCACATAATGAGGGCCAGTACTGGTGTTACCATCAGAATGATAACACGAAAACTCTGGCTGAGAGTTCAAAAATTTTTATTTTTTAACATGCCAAAAATTTTATTTAGATTAAATTATTGAAAAACAAAAATGTTAGAGCTCACAGCTAGAGTTTTCGTGTTATCATTCTGATGGTAACACCAGTACTGGCCCTCATTATATGAGATTTATACATTTTACTTCTTTTAAATAATTTATAATAAATATATTAAAGAATACAAATTTTGAATAATTATCACCTGATTATCACCTGATTATTATTATCATTAAAATTTTATCTCACATAAACGCATATTTATAATTATCAGCTTTATTAAAAATATTGAGCTGAAATCACTCGATAATAATCAGCTGACGTTTTAGCATGGGTTATCAGCTGATGATCAGCTGATTATCAGTTGATTATCATCTGATTTTTTTTAGTATGGTAATACATCACATCGCACAAATTTAAATAATAAGTATTATGTTTTAATGTTATGGTGCAATTACTTTTGTTTTTAAAATAAAGTTATTTTTAAATATTGATATATTATTTTATTATTGTTTTTGTTTCATATTTTTATTATCATAAATTTGTGGAATGTATATTTAAAACTTGAAATAATGTTTAAATAGAACGAGCGAGCGTCAGCGAGTTTTTAGCTAGTAGATATTAATTGTATAAGTATGCTTATCAATGATTTCTTCATTGTTGACCAATTAAATTCTCCAACGTACACACCAATGATGAAAACTTCATTTACAATTCTATCAGAGCACAGTATTGGCCACATGTTTTTTCAGAGCTTGCACCCAATGGTGCTCAATCTATATTTACAATCAAATCTATATTCTTATTAGTAACGTTTTTAAGAATACGATTATTTATTATTTTTGCACGCATGCATGTAATCCAAAATGAATATACTGACCAGCAATATCATCCAATCTTGTACAAATTGGTGTTCGAAGAGGCGTTTGAGAACGGTAATCATGAAATATGAATGTTATCTCGTATTTGATGGAATAATTTTGTAAGGGCGGAGTCAGTAATATTGCATTCTATGGTCCAAGCAGTGAGCACAGTTTTTAATAAACTTGAAATTAATTTCGCAATGGCGTTCTTTGTATTAGAATCAAGCTTTTCTTCACTATCTGATTCAAACAATCTATTCGCTTCGAGGTTTTGTACGTTTTGTATGTGTGAATACTCATCAGAGTCATCACTACTGTACCTATCGAGGAATTCCATATCATCATAATTGATGTCATAACTATTTAGAAGCTGTTCATCTATAACAGTTGTGTTATGATTGATTATTTGTTGATTAACAATTATATTATTGATAGTCTTGTCTGTATTATTATTTATGGTATGATTTATTTTAAGCTTATGTTGATTCAATGTATCCTGTCTACAGCACATGTTATCAAAAACCCCAATTTTTGGTCCGGATTTTGCAGGAGTGTTTTTAAAGAAAAAATATCTATTTTGTACTCTATGTTTATGAAATGCAGTTTCTTTTTTTAATTTTCGCATCCAGTAACTGTGACTATACCCATTAACCAAGCGCTTTGGATTATCAACACTATGATGATCGCCCATCTAAAATAGATAAAAATAATAAATAAATTTGCTAATTTAAAATATAAAATATTTCATAGATGGAACAGTATGATGGAAAAAGTGGGTGAAAGTGCCAGTCATTGTGATAATGTTAGTGAAGATGATAGGATACCGATATTTTTTAGCAATGTTCAGCGACTTCTCGTGTACTCAATGCTTGGACATCATGCACCTTATACACCAGAGAGGTGGATGAAGCTTGATAAATATAACAGTCTCACATACTGTAGTCTTCATAGTCGAAGGATTGTCCATTATTCATTATGTGGCTAACAAATCGGTATTTAAAAATCTTACATCCAAATTGGAACACAAATTAGAGGTTATCACTCCTTCGCTATGAAAAACAGTGGTGATGTAATACAACTATTTAGGACAATTTTTCCAATACAATCAGGTAATTAAGAATTCAGTAAAAGATTTTTATTTCTCTGTAGTGCCTCAAATTTTAACATTGTATTATAATTTCAGTTGGAAAAAAGATACAAATGCAGATAAAGATACATAATTACCTTCTACATAAGTTTTCGAGGACAGAGCTGATACTTTTTTCTTGGCAACTGATAAAAGAAAATTAACCAATACCATTGAAAGGAGGACTTGCCAAGAAAAATGATGATTATGTACTGACAAAAGATGAATATATTAAAGTTAGTTCTAAGTTACTAATGTTTGATCTCTTCTTCTTCTTTTTCTAATATGACTGTGAGCTGGGCTCGTAATGCCATTACCCAGTACACGGAGAGAAGTTTACAGCAGAAAGCGCGGTGCCCGAGAAACGCTCGTAGTGCCGTGCACGCCGAATCGCGATGTACGTTCACTCCGTGCGCGGAAGACGATTCTAACCATAAAACGCTGTCACACCATGCGTGTAGCGACTTATACTGCGCTGCAAGAGGTATGCGATGCGCGATGAGCGTTTCTCGGGCACCGCGCTTTCTGCTGTAAACTTCTCTCCGTGTACTGTTAGGTTAGTCTTCCGTGTCGATTATTGGTATATAATGTTTGGTCTCGATTGTGAAATGTATAGAACCAGCAGCGCAGGGTCACTTTTTGGCAGAGAGTGGGGAGCTTGAGAAAATTGAGGGAGGGAAAGATTGTCTCTGATCTTCATCCAATGGATTTCCCTATATGTTTCTCATTCGCACACACAGGTCACCCGGTTTCCCGTTTCCTCAATTCCTTACTGTATACAAGCAGCGACACGAATCGCTTTATCTATAGGGTACCTATATACTCTCTTCTTGACCTATACTTCTGTACAGCAGTCAGCAGCGACGTCAGCGAAGAAGCTGTTTCAGTAATCACGTGATGAAAAACGATTTGTTAAGTGGAAAACGACTGATATTAAAAAAACTATTTCTTATGTTTGAAGTCTCAACAGTTGCATATATAAATACGGTTTATTCTATTTTAAAAAGCCGTTATAATTCACAGAAAAATCCGTGGCTAGTCGTCGAATTTGAGGATAACTCGATGGCAGTGGTGCCTGATTTTTAGTTATTGCAAAACGAAACAAAGATTGCATGGCCACCGTACAGAACGAATTCGCAAAATCTTCGTGCAGTTACTAACAGAGTCGAGCCAGGCACAAACTGGACTTCATACAGTATTCGTAGGATACTTGCAGGCGCAGGTAACTTATATTATTTTATATCGTCGCTTTTGCGATACACAAAATACTGACCGCCTTTGCAGATACCTATGACGAAGCTAAAGCGAAAGAAAAAATTGGTTTTGAGAATTCCTCGGACATCGATGGCCAATTTCATTCTTTGTCGAACAGAGCTCAACGCAGCCAAAGGCATAAAAAAAGCTCAGTAGCAGCTCAGAAGATAGAGACAGACAATGGCCTGAAAGGTACAAATTTAATCAAGATAGCAGATTTCTCGAAGCCACCAATATATGTTGACGGAGGTGAATTATAAATATTGTGAACTATAAGTATACAATTAATTATAAGTGTAGAGAAAATAATAGTTTTTAAAATTTTCCAGCAATTGACAAAGAAGTATTATCAACGTATATTGAGGAAAAGGCGCATGACTTACCGCTTGCTGCAGATTTGACAATTTATCCTCACGTTGAAAATATAATCCAAGAATATGGCGATAATGTGACAATGATACAAATGATAGTAAAAAAGATCTTGGTGAGAAAGAAAAAGCAATTGTCATGTTAGAAACACTTTTCTGGCTTACAATAAGATATTATATTTAATGTATAAACATACATATATACAAATTATAAAATATGCAGAGTGGACATTGATTTGTTGTGTAATTGTACAGGAATCTTCGTTGCAAAAAGAGCGGTGATAAGGTAAACAACATCAGCAGTGCATCATTCATCGAAGGCGAAGTAGCAGCTCAGTCTGGTCTACAAGAAATATTCAGTAACAAAAACTCCCGCAAGTACAAAATGTACCACAAGATAACTGAAAAGTAATATATTTACCGCAATAAATGATAATCCCTTTCATAGTGTAAATTAAATCTGGATTACTCAGAAAGTAGATAATGATACTTATACAATTACTCAATATGGAGAAAATAATTTTTCAATAAAATCTTGAATACATTTATAGACATAAAACGACACTAGGTGATGGAAAAGAGCTACAACTTGATATGCTCTTTATATATCCTGTAGACAACAGCTGATTTATTTTCACAAAACAGTAGTAAGGATCACAGGTTACTTTTCATCGCTTGAACCACATATAGATCTGTACTTTACCTTCTGTTATTTGAAAAGTACACTAACTTTTAAAAATATAATCAGACACTTCCAGAGGGAGAGCATACCAAGTTTTAGCTCTTTTTAGTAAATTAGTAAGGAGAAAATCTATTTTTAATCCCAACTTATTCAGATATGAAGACATAAAAATACACTGAGTGATTGAGCAGAGCTATAATTTGGTATGCTCCCCCTGTGCATGTGTCTAATCCTATATACAAAAGCTGGATGATATGCAGAGAGCAACAGCAATGATCTTTGAAAATCTCTTATCGCACTAATAACCTTTATGACTGAACTATACTTTCTGCTCTCAGAAAGTAAACCAGCTTTTAAGGATACACAATCAGACACATCTGGAGGAATAGAATAAAAATTTTCAGTTCTTTCCAACAACTCATTATGGAGAAAAATGTCTTGGCTTCATCGCCTTTGTCATAACTTTTTTATAGGGGGACTTGTGCAGTGTACGAAAGGCAGATTATCTGTTGATTAAGTTGTTAAGTCTTTTTAATTTAATCATACATTAATTGAACAATTTTATTATAATTTCGCAGACAGCCAAAGTATTGAAGATGATAATGAGGTAATCAAAAATTAGACTGAAGAGAACTGGGAATGGACAATCGTAGAGTTTGCGGATAATATAAAGATGTTTGCCATTCCAAACTTTTGGATACAGCTTTGTGGTAAAGTATGCGCGTGGCCTCCTTATGAGTCAGCAAGCTCAATTGAACAATGTTTAGAAGAACGGGACGAACCAACTGAAGATTGAACAAAACACAACTTAAAAAATCATTGGCAATTCAGGTATAAATTATTTTGTTCTGTAAAAATAGATTTGTTGAGGTTATAATTACAAATTAATGTTGGTCCTTTATAGAATAAAATTTTATTTTAATTAATAAAAGTGCAAAATCTGATGTTTGATTTCTCATATTTCATTTACTCATTCATTTTTACCAAAAATATTTAATTAAAAATTTGTGTTGAAAATGTGTTCAAAAACTTTTATTACTATTACGTTCAAAAACTTTTATTTGTATTAGAAAAAAGTTAATTCCTATAGTAGAAACTAATTTATAACCTGAATTTTTTTAGATTTTTAAATTACTTTATTCCAAAATGGCATGGTGCCAAAGATGTCAATTTTGGAAATTTTTGGACTTTTAGCATGATTTAATTAATTTATAGCTCCTCAGGGAAGCATTTTTTAGATTTAACATATAGATACTTTTTTTGTAAAATTTTATGAAATTTTCATTAAAAACACTTTCAGTCATATATATATATATATATATATATATATATATATATATATGCGTGTGTATGTATGTGTGTCATAATATATGTAAAAAATACAAAAAGATTAATTAATCATCTCTATTTTTTTTAATTGTTTTAACAGCTTCCGATCTACCTGGACCAAATCTTGAAAATGTTTTTTGGTAGAAATGTATATTTTTATCATATGTACCTGTCTTTACCAATTAATAGTTTTTTGTTTATAAAATACATTAAGTTTTGTGGAATAAATGCAAAAAAAAATCCGGACGGACGAACGGACGGACATTATTTAAGTTTTTTCACTGTCAAAAACTAATTGAAATTTGATACATTTGATTTTTTTTTTGTAATTTGAATGATTTAAGTTTAAAGAACATTTTAACCGTAAAATACATCTAATTTTTTTCTTTTTACAAGTTTTAGAGGGATTTTACAAAATTGACCAAATATAAAATTTTAATATAGTGTAGAGATGACAGTATTAATTATATTAACAAAATCTAACAATAAAATAATATTAATTAAACATTTTTTTTAATCACATTTATAAATTAATGTAAATTGAGAAGTTATAACAATCATAACATTTCTATTCTGTACTAAAATATAATACATAATACGATATTAACTTTTATATTAAATGATAACGATATCTTCAATCCCTAACAAAAAAGAAAGATAATAACAATTGAAAAAAAAACGTTATAAACTGCAGATGATAGCAGAAAAATGTCGGAATTGAGACACAGATAACGGTAATATTTTGTTGTCTTCAGTTTCATTTAGTTTGCTAGATACTTCGGTTGGATTTCTATTTTTTCAGGTTTAAAATTTTACAATTCAGAAAATAAATAAAAAAATAAATACAACAGACAATAACTATTAGATAAGCGAAGACAACAGTTTTTTCATAGTTCAAAGCAGTTTTCTTCATTTTATAATTGCTGTCTTCTATGTTCACTAGTTTTTTCTCAATCAAAACAGCTACCTTCAGATTTCTACACATTTTTCTTAACTCTTTTAAAAACACGCCTTTGATAACATAAAGAGGAAATTAACTTTTAAAAAAGTAAAAGGTTAGGCAAGTTTGATATATTCCGCGACGAAATAACAGATAAAATAGAACTGAGATCAATTAACCAAAGTCCAGTTTATTATATTTAATTATAATGTAGAAACGAACATTTTTTTGGTCAATAAAGGGCTTACTTAACTTAAAGTTAAGTTATATAATCATCAATTAGGAAGAATTCTCAAGATACTTAATACGTAACTTGCCATGGCCGTTTCATTGTACTTATGGTGTCCTTATGACTTTATAATAAAATACGTAAAGAGAAAATTTTAGTTGTTCACCAATAAACAAAATGAAACGGTCATGGCAAGTTACGTAGTAAGTATCTTGAGTTTTGAAGTGAATTCTTCTATAGGCTCGCTGGGTACGCATTTTACTGGGGAGTGAATCGGCGAGCGGCAACCGTCACGGCGGCGCGACAGACTAATTGTCATGAAAGCAGCGGCATCAGCTCTTTCCCCCCACCACGCACTCTTCGCCGCGCATGTTAGCATGCTCGCACAGCACATCTCTTTTCTTACATATCAGCCGCACTTATTTACACACGCTGCAAGCGGCTATCGGATTTTCTCGGATTTCGGACGCGCTAATATAGCGGTACCTTTTCATGGTACATGAATTTTTTTGCGTCAACTAGACGACGTGATTTTTTTGATACGCACAAAACGTTTTCAGGTAAACAATATTGACTTATTTCGGTAAACATTATTACTGTATGACACGCCCTGGCGTAAACCTCGATTTACCGCACGCTCGTGCAAAAATGCACTCTCTAAATCTCGGATTACGTACGTCGTGTCATAAAATATCGTACGATACTATTATTCTTATTATATTTTTTTTATTCCTATTATATTTTGCCTATACTAAATTTACTAGTTGATCAATGATTACTTCACCTAAGATTTTTTAACTCTCTGTCAAAGTTGCGATTAAGTTGGAAAAATAAGAATATGGTGCCGATTTACGCATCAAAATCACTAAATCAAAATATTATAAAAAATTATCAGAAAAGTCACAATTAAACGTATCCTTGTAGATTAGTATTTTGCACTCAACGAAGACACATTTGAATTTGCGTCAAAGACTAATTTATTTCAGTCCCGCTGCGAAGACTAGTTCATTTCGCTGGCGAAAAATATCACGTGAATAATCGCATGATTTATCGCGTGATAAATCACTTGATTTCTCACGTGATATATCACGTAATTTATCACATGATTATTTGGCGTGATTTCTGACGTGATAAATCACGCCAAATAATCACGTGATAAATCACGTAATATATCATGTGATAAATCGAGTGATTAATCACGCGATTAATCATGTGATTAATCTTTTTTTCGCAACGGTTCTCACTTCGTATACGTTTGATTCTCTGGCAACGAAACTATTACAAATTTTCTTAAATTCCACACTATCTATTTAAGTATTCACTTCTATCGGCTGTCCTTGAGACAGCCATATTTTTCTAATTAATCAGTATATAACTTGACTTAAGTTAAATAAGCCCTTTATTGACCAAAAAAAATGTTGCTCCATTTTGATTAAATATAATAAACTGGACTTTGGTTGATTGATGTCAGTTATTTTTATCTGTTATTTCGTTGCGGAATATATTAAACTCGCCTAACCTTTTACTTTTTTAAAAGTTAATTTTTTAAGATTTAAGTCCTTTTTAGTGTAAAGACCGTACTAGATAGTAGGACGGGCTGCGCGAGTCTTACAAATATTTATTTATTCGCGAGAGCTAGCCTCCGGCTCAAGAGCCTGTTCTGTTACTAAAGTTACACGCGGATTATGGTATTGAGGATGTTCCGCGCTGCTAGTCTGCGCGGACGCGTGTTTTGCGTGCGGACAGTATTCTGTCCTCAACTGCGTTTGGCAGACTTGTGAGTATCCGCTGTACTTACGGTCGTTACAGGCAAGTCGCTTGTGACACTTCGGTGTCCTGCGGACTCCGCGTTATGTCCGCTTAACTCGTTTCGTGTGTAGATGCTAATGGTTATTCGAATTTATTTGTTTTGATTAGGGTTTAGTTATTATTATAAATTTAGTGCACAAGGGTTTTATTGATTGTTATGTTTTTATTGGCCCAAAGCATTTCACAGACGTTCAGTTTACAGAGTTGACGGAGATTCGTTATATTTAGCTTAGGATGTTGTCGTTTTACAGTTGTATTTAGTAAGTTTAGTCTTATTATTTATTAATTGTAAAGTACCTATGATTTATCTTAACAACTTACTATTATTATAATCCTGCGCACTCTAGATGGTTTTAATCACCCTTCGTGGCAGATGCTGACTGTATTATTTACACTCGTTCACGTGGCAATTTAAATTGGGGTGGTCAACTGCTCTTGCTAACGCCGGAGATTCCACTCGACGGACCTCAGCTTGTACTTCTCTCTGTGGCACTGATCTGTATTCAAAGGACTCTCCGGTGTATGCTATGCCAATGGACGGATTTAGTACGCTCCCAAGGTGTTGGACGGATTTAGCACGCTCCAAACATTAACACTAGCAAACACTGCCGCTTTACCTTAGAATCAGTTGTAGCCGCCAGTGAGTAGTCACTACGCAAAAAGGCACTGCGTGGATCGGCTCTGGGGTTTTCAAAGCCTTGGTACCGACTCACGCAGTTATGAAATTGAGACGAGAAAGATCGCGGTAGTCCAATCAGCATTCGCCACAAAGGATCGACGCGTACGTCTTGCAGTCGTCTTTCACGCGCACGAGGAGTGCTGACACAGAGGTCAGAGCACTTGTTCCTATTTTCGGCGCTCGGTTGTGCAATGTCGCAGTCGGATGCACTTGCGAGTCGTGTGCACTCTCTACGTGCTCACACGGTTGCCGGTTCGCAAAATGTACAAATATATAATTTAAGAGTATAAACGTGGGACATTACATTAGTAAATTCTTTTAGGTATTTCATATTTCTCCTAAAAATAAAATATACGCATCTTTAGCACCTTTTAAATCGAATCTGCAGATTTTGTGATATGCATGAATACATAAATCGTCATTTCATATTCACAAACAAATTACTTTAAAAAAAATTATATCTGCATAAATATTTAATCGCAGCATCCCTTTTATCTGAACCAAAAATTTTAGTCTTTTAAAAGCATTAATTTACAAAAAATTCTCTTAAATGCAGATGTCGACGTCATCGTCTTGAAATGATTCCGGTATACTTGAAATTTTCTCAATTTGGTCAACATCTATTCAATTTCGGCCGTACAAAACGTCAACTATGAATGTTTCAGTGAATTCTAGCTATTTAAGCATAGTTTTAGCTTTGTCCACTAAACACATGTCCCTAAAGTTTTTAATTTTGATATTGTTAGAATAAACCAACGTATTCTGAAATGTATAAAAGAGATTTTTCTATAAATTCTATTGCACAAATGTTTAGATGACTTCAATGGATCAGTATTGAGAACATGAATGTGCGAAATTATATAGCTCTGAAACATACTTAAGATCTAGAAGATCCAAATTTTTATTTTCTTTGTTGGCTTTAAATTGCTTCCTCACGTAACTTTTTGCCAACGATACACCATTTAACAGTCCCACTTAGCCCCATGCTTTTGTCATAATCTCTGTTGAGAAGTTAACTTTCTCATTTAGTCTTTCCATCTTCGAATTTTTCACGACATCATAAATCCTTAGCTTGTTCATAATTTCGGAATCGTTTTTGTCCAGAAGTATCATCGAGTAAGGCTTCGTTTTGCATAAACTATTCAAATAGAACATTGTTACATACATATAAGAGTAAATCAATAAAAATATTTTTAGAAGTGAATCATACAAAAATATTTACTTAATGTGATGATCAATTTTTTGTTTCCGACCAGCAAGAAAATTTTGCATCTGCAAGGTCTGACTCGTAGAAGGTGATCGCGCAAAAACGGTCTTACAAACATCTCATAAGCGAGCAGAAGAGAAAATTCTGCATCTTCGTAGGTAGCCAATACGTGAATTAGACACTCATACTTCTCTGGATTCGATATAAAGCGAGCCGTGATCGATTTTTCTCCTACCATTGCAACTAACACGTCGTGTAATAGTTTTACATCAACAACAAAAAGCAGCTGTCAGAATCAAACTGAATATTACCAATATGCTACGTCGTTGATCTCGTTGATAGGGGTTGCTATGCGCGATTC
This sequence comes from Nasonia oneida, assembly GCA_037356405.1. NCBI lineage: Eukaryota > Metazoa > Arthropoda > Insecta > Hymenoptera > Pteromalidae > Nasonia > Nasonia oneida. The sequence continues at coordinate 284,437 of JAZHPH010000120.1, read as the reverse complement.
TCGGTGTTCGAATCGCTCAACGTTCGAGCTCGGTCACAACAATATTTACTAAAAGACATTAGTAGACAATCTCACGATAACATTAAGCGTTCTACATGTGAGTGACGAGACATGTAGAAAACCTATCGAAACTTGTGTTTCGTGCGGCGAGGCTGTGCGAGCCCTTCGCGCAACACGCTACCCAGGAAAACTTACTCGATCGCTCGATCTTGGCCGCAGAGAAGCCCGCAGAAAAAATCATGCCGTTTTTCTAATCTTTGGTAAAAAAAGAGCTTGTATTTCGTGCAGTGCGGCTGTGCGAGCCCTTCGCACGAAACGCCACCTAGAAAAGCTCGCTAGATCGACCGATCTTTGAGGTAGAGACGCCCGCGGACAAAAGCCTACGGGACGGGACGATTTCCCTCATACGAAATAGTCCGAGCCCCGTTACAATGGCACCCTAGAACGTGTGGATTCGGGGTGGAAAGAGCGAAATTTTTTTTACGCGCGAAATAGACACGATTCGTCTAAGGAACGAAAATTCAATTTCGAGGAGAGAGACGGTTAGGCCGTGCCAGTAGTTAGCTGCGGCAAAACGATAGGTCGCGGCGAACGACGTAAACATACGAAGTGTCTTGGTTTACGTCGAGCTCAGTTCGAGAATTGAGCGACGCTCGGTGTATAGTCGAACAGCGAGTTTGAATATTCTATACACGAGCGAATATTATATTGAGAGTTTGTGACGTAATAGCAGCTTGTATTCCCTAGCCGGAGAATATACGCTGGCTAATACGGGCACAGTAATTAGATTGAACGACTCGGGGCAGCGATAGTTGGAGCTGACAACAGTTTATCGTATGCTCTCCAAGTCGCGAAAGTCGGGTTTTGTTTTATGCGAGAGAAAATATTCTAGCGCTTTCGTTGGGTTCGAAAAGTCGCGAGTTTTTTTCTGCAGCTCTCAGTATACACTGAACTACGAGAACTATAGTGCGACAGCACTAGAGCATATAGGCAGCAGCGCAGGACAGCAGCAGCAGAAGAGCGCACAGCGGCGCAGGTATGTGTGAGTACACGCACTCGAGCCGCGCTACAGGGTCACTTACGCGAAAAAGTGTCCAACGACTTATATAGGTGCAATTCCGCGAAAAATTTTTTTCGATAGGGATTTAGTCATTCCAAAATTTTTTTTTTCGGGTGCATCATATACGCGAAAATATTTTTAGACGCACAATTCCGTAGAAATTTTTTTATTTTTTTGGGTGTGAGAACGTGTATGCCTGTAGCACAAACTGTGCAGTGTGCGCTTGCGTCAAGAGCAAGCGAAGCTCTTCTGACGTAAAGTTTTAGTCTGCGTGATTTCGATTTCGTTACTGATTTTTTTTTTAGATTTGTCGACACTCGCAAAAATTTTTTTTGGATTAAAAAATTTTTTTTTTATAATCACCGTACACCGACACGTGACGAGTGTAAGAGTGTAAGTGGACAGGTTGTATTTTCGTAGCTTACGTTTTAGCAACGAGAATACAATCTCGGAGCTATCTGGCGTGTGTGATTCGGATATAGCTGCCACGTCTTTATAATACGAGATAACTGCGTGCGATTTTCAACGCTACAAGAGCGAAGACCAGGTTATAATCGCCAAGAGAGAAGATGGCGATTAATTTGGAGAAAACCGTCGTGGATTGGTGCTGTGGCATCGACGACGAAGAGCTGCGGGAAGCTTTAGACAGCTTACAGCTACGTGCGGACGGCAGGCGACTGCAACGCATCGCAAGGTTGCAGAAATAGCTTTTCGGAGAATACTCTGAAAACGACTTCGTGCAAACACAAGAGATATCGGCGATAGAGGCTCGCACAAAAAGAGAAGAAATGCGAAGCACATTTATTGAGGTGACGTCGGAGCAAGTCTCGACCCGATCGATGTACACGGGCGACTACGACGCAGATCATCCACATCCTCTAATGGTGTTGCGCAAGGAAATAGAAGCGAACAACATCGTGGTGACGACGACGGACGACGACACTCTAACTGCAACTACGCCTGCATTGGCGACATCAGCGCCACCGCAAACCAGCGAAACACTTGCAGCTCAAGTGACTGAGCAAGGGTTAATGCAAGCGAGTGGGTCAATGAGCGACGACAACGCTCAGAGACAAAGGCAAGGTCTAACCGGAGCAATAGACCAGCAATCGATAGGCGTCACTCAGGACGCAAGTACGTCGCTAGAACGCGTGAACAATCTCATGACGTTCACAACAGCGTCTACAGCGAGTACAAGTAAGACGCACACATCGCAAAGTACCGAGAGCCTTCCGGGATATTACTTGGGCAATTGGTATCAAGGGGCGAGAGCGCAATCGGAGACTACGAATTGAGATACCAACCGCAAATCAGCGCGCAGAGCCAACCACAAGTCAGCGACTTAATGACGACGAGTCGTGCTGGTGGGTGCAAGTAGGCGTCGGAGGATTCCGAGTGAGAGCGTTGTACGACCCAGGAGCAGCAGTTACAATGATGGGGTCGTTAGGACTTCAGATAGCTAGCTCCTGCGGACGCTCTCTGCGACCATGCGATGGCCGTCCAGCACAGTGTGCGAATGGTCAGACTTCACTTGACGCGACGAACGAATGCCTGGTCGGAACCAACTTCGGCAGGTTATTCAAAGCAGTCCACGATCCGAATGAGAATCTCCTGTACTTGAAGAAAGAGCGTAAGATAGTGCAATTGCAGGTCGCAGCGCTCTCTACAGGAAGATTAGAAATCGCAGCGGTTGGTTTAGCTTACGTCAGCGACGATGAGCACGAGCAGATTCGCAAATTATTGGATCACGTCCTGCCAAAAACCAACCGAATGAGCGGATGCACAAGGCTGATCGAGCATGGGATTGACGTCGGCTCCGCCCGACCAGTCAAACAGAAGTATTTTCCCGTGTCACACAAAATCGAGGAGGAAATGTACCAGCATGTGAAGGAGTTGCTAGCTGCTGGTATCATAGAACCTTCGGATAGTGCTTGGTCAAGCCCGGTAGTAATGGTGCGCAAAGCGAATGGGCAATATCGTTTTTGCGTCGATTTCCGGAAAGTAAATGCGTTGTCTAAGGCTGACGCATATCCACTACCCAACATGGATGATATCCTTCGTAAACTGCGGAAAGCGAAGTACATATCAACGTTGGATCTTAGCAGTGCTTACCACCAGATACCATTAAAACCGGAGGCGAGACCACTGACTGCCTTTACGTTGCCTGGGATGAGGCTATTCCAATTTACTCGTATGCCGTTTGGTTTAGCCTACGCTGGAGCCACTTTCCAGCGAATGATCGACGAAGTGATCGGCCCAGAGCTCCAGCCGTCCGCTTACTCGTCAACAACCTATAATCTTCGATAGGCTTCGAAACGTCAGAACGCCACACTATTCTTTGCCAATCAACGTCATCTGGGTGAATGAGGATCTACCTAAACTCCTTGACGATATCAGACGTAAATACAATGTTTGAAAATCTCCACATCGAAATAATAATCGTGACATCCGGCTGTAATTTGCGACGAGTCAAGAGAACGTCGTTCAGCGATATTTTTCCAAAAGAGCCATTAAAAACGACACGAAATTTGCCTTCCGGCCCCACCTCAGCCGAGTAAACTGAGTGATGAGTAAAATAGAACGTATTGTCCTTTCGATGCGAACTATTTACAGGCTCCATATGACCTATAGTCAGATACTCCTCCATGAATTTCCTATAGGCACCATCCACCCTAGAATCCTGCGCTCGACGCTTCTCTGAGCGGAGCAAACATGCCACAGCAACCTGCCTCGTGTGTGCAAAAGAAACCTCTGACAACTTCTCAGAGAATGGCAAGCGAACGACAAATCTGCCCTTAGAATCTCGGTAGACAGTATCCGCGAAATAATCTTCGCAATACTGATCCTCCTTGGACAAAACTTTTGAAGTGGAAACCTCCTCCATCTCCCAAAACCTCTCTAACAATGACGAAACCGAAGGCTCCACTTCCACATGACAGGCCTGAGCAGTCTGAGCTCCATCAGACTCAGCACTAGAAGACGCTCTACCCATCAAAATCCAACCAAAAACGGTCTCCTAAGCAACAGGAGTATCAGCTGCACCAACTCTGAGCCCTGGCCGAATGATAGCAGCGTACACCTCTGCGCTGAGCACGCAGTCTATGCGCTTTGAGCGAGCAAAATCTGGATCAGCAAGCTGCAAGCCCCTGATGTGATCCCAATTGGACACTTCGACCTCCTCTCGCGGCAAAAATCCCGTTACCTCTCTCAACACCAATGCCGAAAACTCCAAACGAAATTCTGAGTTCAACCTGGATTTTAATTGAAGAAAAACTTCATCCTTTGACACCGCTGAAGGACCTGCACCGACACCAACCACAGACACAGAAACGGGCTTAATTTTTGCGGACAGACATTGCACAACTCTGTGAGTGACAAAAGAGACCTCTGCACACGGATCAATCCGCACAAGCTTCAATAAACAGTCCATCCCAATAGTAAGCGATTTTTTTCGGCAAAAATTTTTTGATCATTCCATAAAATAAAACAGTAGGAATATTCTTAGCACCATATATCTTTACCATAGCTATTCTTAGCAACATATATCTTTACCATAACTATTCTTAGCACCATAAATCATTTACCATAACTATTACGGGTTAACCTCAGAATCATCCTGACACCTGGACATCATGTACAGGAAGTGAACATTTTTGTCGGTACATTTATTGTATACTTAGTGCGTTGTATTATAGACCATATTTCGCCATCCGGGAGGTGATTTTGACACCTGGACATCGTCTACTGAAAGAAAGTGAAAATTTTCTTTAGTATATTATTTGTATATAACGTTCAATACATATGCAAAAAGTAGATTTTTATAATTTTATCGATAGATACAACTTAGTTGCCAATATTAGAATAACACTTTATTGATTGTGGAATGAATATATTTCTTCACTGCATCTATTTTTGAGTACGGTTTAACCATTATAAAAATAATTTTTAATTATAACAAACTTAGAGTATTTTAGAAGTAAACCCTAAAAGAGCAGTATACCTAATAGTATAGAGATCTTATTTGAGGTTAATCAATAGAAATGACTATAGATAATTGATGAAAACGTTGAAATATTGAAAATTCACATCAGCTTGAGGTGTACAGTAAATTTGTATAAAATATATTTGAAAGTTATAGGAATCATATGTAATACGTTAATAAAAGTATATAATTCATAGAAATCTTTGTTTAAAACATCTATTTGATTATAAGTTACGGTTTATTTGAACAAATTTATATTGTTCAATATTAATTTATCTTTATCTACTAATAAACTCTTCTAAGTGCTCATTATATATAGAAAATAATTACACAACGATTTTTGTCATTTCATATTCACAATAAACATATAGCTTTGAAAAAAGGATCATATCTGCAGAAATAATTATTCGCAGCATCCTTTTTATCAGGATCAAATTTGCCGATTACATCTTGCTATATGCATAAATGCATTCAGTATTAGTCATTGTATATTCCTAAACAGATAGCTTTGAAAGAGAGATCATATCTGCATAAAAAATTATTCCCAGCATTTTTTTGATCTTGACAGAAATTGCAGATTTTATCTTGCGATAATGCATTGTGCGTCATTTCATATTCACAAATGCATAGAGTTAAAAAAAGAGTATACCTGCGGAACTAGCTATTTACAACATCCCTTTGATCTTAACCAAAACTGCAGATTTTATCTTGTGATAAGAATGAATACTAACAGCATTCGTCATTATATGTCACGAACATAAAACTTTGAAAAACGATTATATCTGCATGAGTAATTATTTGCAGCATCTCTTTTATGTACATCGAATCTGAAGATAACATTTTATGATATGCTTAAATACATAAATCGTCATTTCATATTTACAAACAAATAACTTAAAAAAAAAGTATATATGCACAAACATTTAATCGCAGCATCCCTTTTATCTGAACCAATTTTAAAATAATCTTTATTTTAAAATTGTTTTAACAGCTTCCAAACTACCTGGACCAAATCTTGAAAATGTTTTTTAGTAGAAATGCATAATTTTATCATATGTACCTGTCTATACCATTAAATAGTTTTTTATTTATCAAATACATCAAGTTTTGTGGAATGAATGCAAACAAAAATCGGGATGGACAGACGGACAGACAGACGGACATTTTTTAAGTTCTTTCACTGCTAAAAACTAATTGAAATTTAATACGTTTAATATATTTTTTTCGGTAACTTGAAGGATTCAAGTTTAAAGAACATTTCTACCGTAAAAAAGATTAAATTTTTTTCTTTTTACGAGTTTTGGGGAGTTTTTACAAAATATAAAATTTTAATATAGTGTAGATTGCCCGTAATTGCCTTAAAGCTGCTGCCCGCCGTAAATGTTGGAAAAACATGCCTTAACAGGGGATCCGTCAGAAATTCAAGTTTTCTGGATTTCGACCAAAAATTTTGTGCCAATGTATGCCAAAGTATGCGAAGGTATGCCAAGGTGTAGCAAATTTCCGAATTCGAACACTTTGGAACATTATGTCATACTTTGACACAGTTTGGCACGCTTTGACCAAAAATCCATTTCCACTAGAATTGGTCGTCTAAAGTAGAGGACTTCATTTGAGGATGGTGAATTTTAAACTTTATGTGCTTAAGATTCGTGTACATACATCAAAATAATATGATTTAATTCGTACATTATAGTGCAGGGGTTCTACCAAATATTTCGACTTTTTCAACATTTTTGTTCAATTATAATATTTTCTCAAATTTTGCATAAAATTAAGGTACCTTCCTCTTTTTTTATACCAAATACGGGTGCAAAATTTCCGAAAATAAACGCGTTTGGAATACGACGTTCTCGAAGCCGCAGCCGGAGTACGATGTTGTCAAAGCCGCCGCCGTCGGGATACTGTGTTTTCGAAGCCACGGCCGGGAAACGTTGATATTTCACTAAGCTGTCGATATATATTTTCTGATTATGAGTTCAGGAAATTTAGTTTTATGATTCTAGCCAATTTCCAGCCATTTGTTTCAAATAAGTGTATGACAATCAAAAACGATATCTATTTGCTGTAAAAATTTTAAGCCATTTTATCGACTAGTTTTTGAGCTAAAAATCGAAAACCCAAAAAAGGGTTTCCTATGTGGTATGATTACAGGAGTAAAATGACTTTAATTAAGTTCGAATTGTTAGAAAAAAAAAGATCTTTTGCTTACCATAACTAAGTCTTTTTTGCACCTCATGAGACCGATTAGTTTAAAAGATATCAAGATTCAAATTCTTTGTCTCTCACCCTGTATACTCTGTATAACTGAAAATTACTATTTTTGTTAAACCTTACAACTCGCAAACTAAAATTCAGAATGTTGTGAGAAAATGCATGCTTTTAAGAAATTGTTAAGACCCTATAGTATATAAAATATTAAGGTTTAAATATTTTTACGAAAATTGTATTATTTGACATTGTGATGAGTGGAGGACGGGAGCAGTACCTATTTAACAGCTAGTCGGCGCGATTGTGGGGTGCTCCTCCCCTAAAAGTGTCAACTGTCCCTGATTTTTAAGATTTTGATCGAATCTTTCTGATCACCATGGTCTTCGGCTAAGAAAACTGCTCCTTCAGTGAAATAATTAAAATTTAAAAACTTTTAAAAAAGCATTAATATACTGTATATTTGAACAATATTAAAATAGCTAGAAGAAGCTACTTATGATACATATGATTAGATGTATGACTAAATTTGTAATTGCATGTATAAAATATCTTTTATCTTTTTCTTTTATACTATATTAAAACACTAAAATGAGCTATTATGTAAAAATTCACCAGAACTAGTGAATCATTCTGGGATGATAATTATTTTATGATAGATATGTGGTACAAACATAAATACATAATCCTACTAAAAAAATTAAAAAAATCGGAAGTAAGTACACTTTTTCGATAAAAAATGGTTCACAAAAAGTGACCAGGTCATGAAACATTTCACATAAATTACATATAGGTATAAAATAATGATAAATAATTGTATTTATGTGATTTTTTTTGGTTGTTGATTAGAAATAAAGTATATGTATACATATATCAAAAACACAGTAAGATTGGTCCAGATGTGTCGGATGTTGTAAATGATAATCTTGTTAGAGAAAAATGGTAAATATGTTTATTTGTATTTATAATCTGAATTATTTTTTAAATCATATGCGCCACATACGTATGTTTTACATATATCATTAGTAGTGTCTTGAGATTCGGTCCAGATGAAAGGGATGCTGCGAATAATAATCTGTGCAGACATGATCTGGTTTTTTAAAGATATCTCTTTGTGAATGAGAAATGACGACGGCTCTATGTATTCACGCATATCACAAGACGTAATCTGCAGATTTGGTCCGTATGAAAATGAGGCTGCGAATAATCATTTGTGCAGATATGATCATGTTTCATGCCTGTTTTTGCAAAGAAGCCTGGAAACGATACTACTATAAATGATTATTTACATTAATATTAGTTGTAAATTTGCTCTCTGCGTTTCACAGGGTGGAGACTGTCGTCAATTAATAAATGTAACATTTTTAATAATAACGCTTGCACTACAAATTATTTAGAAATGTGTCATCAGATTCAATATATATATATATATATATATATATATATATATATATATATATACATACGTTATGATAGTGTTATTATATTGCTACTAAATGAACTTAACGATTACATATTTAATTGTTAGGATAGAACCGATTCCACCAACTAACAATAAAATATTATTAAAACGTGGGCGCTTAGCTACTCTTATACGGGGAGATCAGTGAGAACACTAATTTGTCGAGGCAGAACTGTTTGATTTAACCGAAATGTCAAAGTTCAGAAATATTGAATTAAATGGTACTTACTTTGTTCTGTGGACTTCTGGAATTTGAGAAATAATTTAACCCGAAAGGATGCTCAGAAAAACTGGGATGACTGCTCGGAAAAGATTGCGGGGTTTAGATCTCCTTTTTGGCAAGATATTTTAGCAAAACGGAGGATGGCTCAAAATTGGTTATATTCTGAATGACTTATTTTCCAAAACTCAACACATGGATTGCAGTGATGTTTATTATCAACCTATCAAAACACAAATTAAATCAGACACTCAAATGATACAAAACTTATTGAATTTCTCAAAGACAAATTACTCAAAATCTAAACTCTTAAAATTAGCGTCCTTTCTCTAGGAGCGCACACCCTGGAGTGTCGTTTCGGGGGAGGTGATGCTTGAGAGAGAGAGTCGAAGCTTTCTCCCACGCGGGGTACTTACTTCTCCTCTCTTCTTACTTCAGCCTAGCCGCGCTCTTTGTCTTACTCATTAGGCCTTATGGGCCTAATACTATGGTCAACGGCTAAACTGCAGCGTCGGCTGTGCACGCGCACTTCAGCCGAGGGAGGAGAAGTTTGTTTTGGTTTCGGGTACATTCCTTCCAGGCTTAGTTAAGCGTCGAAGTTTCTGGATCTTCTTTTTACTGGCTTTGTGTAATTCTTATATAATGTTTCTAAATAATTTATCCAGGAACTTCGTCACTTAACACTAATGTTTATACAATTTATTATTAAGTATATCTAACATTTGGATTTTGAATATAATTTCTGTGGCGATTATTTGACCAATATTTCACATGTCTAATTTCAATATAATTATGTTGAATTCACATTTTATCTACATTTATCAATATAACATATGATATTTAGTTTCAAGTGATAACTTAGTTATTCAATATGTAATTTAAATTTTAGTAATGTACTATGAGTGGAGATAATTTAGCCGATTAATAGAAAAGTAATCCTTGTTGAAAATATATACCTGGATATCAAGGTGGATTTTCCATATGGATAATCTATATGGATTCATGTGGATTTATGTGGATTCCATGTGGATATTCCATATGGATATCCACATGGATATCTATCTAGTTTGTTAAAAAGCCAAGACAGTTAAAAATTTTTTATGCGCCTATTATATATAGTTCATCTAACCATTAATGGAAGTACCATCCGGATGATAACACCTAAACTGAGGTTGTGAGCTCCAAAATCTTAATTTTTTAGCATTACAAAAAATTTAAATTTCTTTAAAATAATTAAAAAGTGAATATTTTGGAGCTCACAACCCCAGTTTAGGTGTTATCATCTGGATGGCACTTCCATTAATGATTAGATGAACTATACGTAACAGGCACATAACAAATTTTTAACTGTCTTGACTTTTTAAAAAACTAGATATCCATATAGAATATCCACAAGGAATCCACATAAATCCATTGTCACGTGTGGATACACGTAACGGGTTAATTAATAATTAGATATAAAATTAAAGTTAAAATTATGTTTTCCCAAAAAATATTTTTATGCGTATCGCAAAAAAACATTTACTTGACATTTTTATATTTAGAGATTTCACTACGTTTATTAGCCTTTTTCTAGCCAAGACTTTCACGTTTGAAAAAAGCTTTTTTTTGGAGAGATGTATTATTTATAGCGATTACTCAGCCAATCAATATAGAATTTATATTTTAGTTATGTATAATTAATAGCGATTATTCAGCCAATTAATATAAATTAATGTTTTAATAATGTATTATTCATGGTAATTACTCAGCCAAGCAATATATAATTTATATTTTATTAATTTACTATTAATGCAGATAATAATTAACTAATACATAAGTTAGATTTCAGTAATGTACTATTAGTAAAGATACCTCAGCCAATCAATATATTATTTAAATTTTAGTAATGTATAATTAGTGGCGATTATTTGACCAATTAAAAAATAATTTAAATTTGAGTAATGTCTTATTAGCGGAGACGCAGATTTCAGTAATGTACTAATAGTGAAGAGTTCTCAGCAAATCAATATATAATTTATACTGTAGTATTATTGTATTAGTAGCGATTACTAAATCAATCAAAAGATACTTTATATTTTAGTAATATTTTATAATTAATATAATTAATTTCTGAATATTTCAGAATAGACTATATTTTTTGTGTAAGTTTTTATTTCGTTTTTTACATTCGGTATCTGTAATATTTTTATTATTTTTGTGGGCAGATTCATCATTTAAAAATTTTTAATTTCTCTTTTGATGTTGTTCTTGATAATGCAACACCGTGACTAAATAATTCATCCTCAATGTCTAAATTTCTTAAGCAACTAATTATTGCACATTTTTTTAATATTAATTTATGTGGTGGCAATCCATTAGGTGTTAATGAATTCAATAATTCTGTAAGTATCGTGTTTGTCAATTTCGCTAGAATTCCTCGCTAGAAAAAGCCAATTTTCCCCCCTAGTTGCACAATATACTATAATCATCACGTAATGTAAATGACTTTTACCACTACCACCGGGACTATCGATAAAATAATTTCTTATACTGTTAATTGTAGCATTAATGATCAGATCATAATTTATTTTTTGATCGGTAGACAAAGAATTAATTAATGTTTCTAAATTTTCACCATCTTTACATACTTGTAATTTGTTATTATATTCCTCAACGTAATTATATTCAATACTAGATATATGGAAATCATTAAATCTCAACCCATGTAATAATAAAATACTTTTTATGTTTTTCAAAGGTCTTTGTTCTGCTTGAATTTTTGGGTCCATAAAGTGACATTTATATTTATCATATAATTCTAACGAATTAATAGGTCTTTGAAATACAAGAATGTATGCAAATAATTCACACATTCATTTTGGAAACTTGAATACTGCAGCTCCTGCCAAACATTTATTCTATTCTTCATCGGTACTAATAATACCTCTTGATATACAAGCATTTCTATATTTATCATAGATAATTCCATCTACAGTACGTATATCCGCAAATGATTTTGCACCACGTATATGTAATAATAAAAGTCGTAGGAAAAATGCTTCACGCTTTTTTGGATTTACAAAATACATTCTACTAATGAGAGGTTTTATAAATTTTTTTCTTTTATTCCATTTTTTGTTTTTTTTTTATTAAAAGATTGCTCATGTAGTAAAAATTTCCATATGCGATATATAGCTTCAGGTGCGCATACATATTTGGTGGAGAGATGTTGTAAAATTTCATGATATTTATATGTATCGTTATTTTTGTTTACATTGTCTTCATTACCTGTACTATGTTCATTTGCAAATTTCACAAGAGCTGTATCAGGACCGTTATGAAAATATTTAAACAAATATTTTATAGCTTTAATTGTGCTACATATTTCTACATTAATATGACATTCTAAAAGTAATAATAAATATGGATAATACGGTACGATAAAACTATTATCTGCAATCCTATGTTTTGAAAACGTAATTGTATTATTATTTTTTCTTAGTCGGTAAGAAGGGTAACCATCAGGATTATAGTGGGTTTGATTGACAGAAGGTTTAGGAAAATTTTTAGTACAAGGTGTTTCATCTTTATTCATACAAACGCAATTTTTATTGTGTGATCCACAGGGACCGTGTATCAAGGGGCGCGGTAGCGCCTCCGATGGCAAGAATCAGTACTAGAGTACTATACGCGCTCTCGGGCGCACCGCAACCTTATATTCTTTAAAATAGAGTTTTCTAACCTCTACAAAATATTCAAACATTTATATCTTATTGAAATACGTGATTTTATTAGGCAAATCAATGTTACTTTCAAAGATATTAAATGAACTTTTATTTAAAAAAAGTTTCATAAAAAATGAACGATCATTCTATAGCTGACCAAAATTTTGTGTTATATTTTTCTTTTCAATTTTTTTTCTTCTCCCAACTTCTGTTCTTAACCTCGAAACTTTCGTGGCGCGAAAAACCAAATCGAATTAGAAATAAAATGTATATATAATAAAAAGACGCATTCGGTGCATAATATTTATTAAAATGAGTCGAGCTTTGCTAGTCGGGGGTTTTGGAGGTCGCTGAATACGAATATTGCGACGGCAACAGCCTGCGAGGTAGCTGGTGCCCAGGGTGGACAGTATTAACGTCGTTTTCAAGAGTTTTATGATAATTTGTAGCATAATTAGTCGAAACCTCGAGAGAGAGAGAGAGAGAGAGAGAGAGAGAGAGAGAGAGAGAGAGAGATTTTTGGAACACAGCAGAAGAGGAGGAAAGAAGCGGAACAGCGGAATGGTATACTCCCAAACAAGAAAAGAACACAGATAGTAAATCTACAGGGAGAAATAAAAAGGAGGGCAGAAAGGGAAGGGGAAAAGGGACAAAACCACAACTAGATAGGAAATCACAAAGTGTAATTAACCTAATAGAAGGAGGACTGATTCTAAAAAGGAAAAGGAAAGAAAAAACAGAAAGAAAAAATTGAAAAAATTAAAGGTGAGGACACACCGGAAAGAATAAAAAGAAAGAGGAGGAAGAAAAGGAAAAACGCAAAGAAGAAGAAAAGAAACAGATTTTTAATAAAAGCAAGCTAATTACAAGAACACCACCAATCACACCAGGCACAATTAAAGCAGCCAAAGAGGGAGAAGAGAATCTGGAGAAAGAAGACAATAAGGAAGAGGAGAGAACTGAAAAGATAGAAGAAGAGCAAGAGATGGAAAAGACACTGAAAGAGATCCTTGAGAAAATGAACAAGGACGGTGAAGCAGAGAAAGAGCAACAGAAGAGGCCAAACAAAAAAAAGAAAGATCGGAAAAAAGACTTGAAGAAATTAATAAAAAAGCTGAGGAAAGGGAAAAAAGGTTTGAGGTAAGAATCCTAAGGATGGAAAAAGAAAGATATGAGGAGATAAGGAAGATAGCAGAAGAAATAAAGAAAAACAAGGAGGAGGAGGAGGAAGCCAGGAAAAAGAGGAATTAGAGCAGCTGAAAGCAAAGCAAGAACAAGCCGGAGCAGGAGGAACAGAAACCACAGGAAAATGGATAATGAAAATAAAAGATATAGAAGAGGCAGTCAAAGCGATGAAAGAGCAGGAAGGAGTAAAAGATAAAAACAACAACGATCATTCAGGAAACAAGGTAGGGATAGAAGAAGAGAGAAGATGGAAACAAGTGAACTGGATATCGGAAAAAGTTGAAAGAGAGAAAATAAGGAATAATATAGTCATAAGCGGGCTAGAAACAGAAAATGGAGTGAAGGCAGAAGAAGTACAAGTCTGGATAAAAGAATAACTCGGAACGGAGGTGGAGGTGAGGAAGTGCTGGATCACCCGAGGTAAATACCGCAAGATTGGAGCAAAATTGGGAAACAAAGAAGAGAAAGAGAAGGTGATGGAGAATAAGAGAAAACTAGAAGAAGGAATATACATAGACCACGACTCAACATGGAAAGAAAGAAGAAACAAAGAGATCGTGATAAAGAAAAGCAGAGAAGTGGTAAAAAAAGGAGAAAAGGCAAAGATAGGATATAATAAATTTAAGATAGGAAACATAGAATGGTTCTGGAACGAGAGAAATGAACGATGGTTTCGAAAAGAAAATGGAAAAACAGAGAGAGAAGGAGGAAGGAAGAAGGAATAAGAGAGGGAAGGAGGAAGGAAGAAGGATTAAGAGACGGAAGGAGACCGAAATACAGGTAATCTGGTGGAATATAGCAGGGATAGGGAAATGAAAGAAAAAGACTGGGAATGCGTCAAGGAATTCGACATTATAGGATTAACAGAAACATGGGTAGAGGAGAAAAACAGCAAAATATGGGAAAACAGACTAAAAGGATACGAAATCAGGACGAAAGCGGCAAAGAGGTCCCACCAAAAAGGGAGAGCAAGAGGAGGGGTAGTAATGGCAATAAAAAACACAAACAAGGATACAGAGATAAGCTGGGGAGAAGAACTCACGAATGACATGATAACAGCAAAAATCGGAAAAGGAAAGGAAAAAGTAAGAGTGGGATTAGTATATGTATATGAGAGAGGAAATAGGAAAAAATTGGGAGGCGATAGAAAAGATATGCGAGAAAGAAAAAGAAGGAAAGATAATAATAGGAGGAGACTTCAACGCAAGAACAGCCGAAAAAGGAGGAAGAAACCTCACAACAGAAGATAAAAAGAAAAGCAGGAAATCGAAAGATAAATACATAAACGAAGAAGGAAAATACATGATCGAGAAACTAGAGGAAATAGGAATGCATATAATAAACGGAGATATAGAAGGAGATTGGGAGGGAGAGTGGACATATCTAGGAGGAAATGGTTGCTCTACGATAGACTACGTAATAACAAACGAGGAAGGAAGAGAAACGATAGAAGGAATGCTGATAGGAGGAAAATGGAAATCGGATCATTTTCCGGTAGAACTGAGAATGAAAATGATGAAAAAGATAGAAACGGAGGAAGAAGAACTCATAACGGACTGGACAGAAAAACGGTGGCAACACGAGGCGGAGAGAAAACGGACAGGTTAGAAAGCTGAGAAACAGACAAACATAAAGAGGAAAAGAAAACAAAGAGGAAAGAAGTAAAAAGGAAGATGAGTGAAACGAAAAAACTAGAGGAGATACTTGAATGGGCTCTAGAATGGATACGGGAGCTGGAAATCTGGATGCTAGAAAAGGACAAGGAGGAAAGAAGAGGAAAAGAGAAATGGTGGAAAGAGCTGAAGATGAAGGACGAGGAAATTAGAGAATTGAGAAAAAGAATAGAGAAATTGGAAAGCAAGGAGACAGAAGAGGACACACAAGGAAGGAAGGAAAAGATAACAACAATAGAGGAAAGTGAGGAAGAACCAGAAAGAGATAAGAAAGAAAGAAAGAGACACGAAAAGTCGCTATTCATCAGGAAAGGACTATACTGGAGACAGATAGGTAAGAGAGGTAAGAGAGTGGATAAAAAAGAAAATAGGACAGGAAGGGTGGTGGACAGAAAAGATTAACGAAAACATGCTGAGGATAGATTTTGAAAAGGTTAAAGGCATAAGGAAATTATGGAAATGGAGATGGGTGGCAAGAGAGGAAAACTTTTATGTTTTGGACGAGTGGCTAAGCCTAAAGGAAAGGGAGGACAGATTCCACCTGATAAAGATGGTAAGAGAGTTAGAGGAAAAGAAGACGGAAAAAGTTGAGAAACTTAAGATAAGATTAGAAAACAAAAGGATTAAGACCGGAGAAGAATGGTTCAAATGGTTTCATGGACAGGAAAGAAGGAGGGCTAAAAAAGATCACAGAAGAAGAAGCAGATAAAGAGCCGTTAATAGAGAGTTGGAAAGTAGCGATGCTGTGCGAGATGAGTATGCAGAAAGAAAAGAAAAAAGGAGATAGAGAAGAAAGAGATGAAAATGCAGGAGTCAGAAAGAGTAGAACAAGAAAGGAAAGAAATGGAACAAAAAAGAATAAGAACACGCAGGGAGAAGCAGAAGAGAAAGGAAAGGAAGAGATAAAGAATGGGGCAAGCGTTAGCAGAAAAGAGGAAAAAAAAGGAAAAGACAGAGAAGAAACAGAGAAAAGAAGAGAGGAAGGAAGATAAAAAAGTAACCCTATATAAATGAAGAGAGAAGAGAAGAAGAGCGAAGAGCGAAGAGAATACACCACACGAACAAGTACACTGACACACACACAAGAATTACACACACATGAATAAAAGTATACACTACGCAAACAGTCTACACATGCAATCACACACAAAATACACACAAACATTATGAAAATGAAAAGGAGACAGTAAAAAGTAAATGTAAATAATTAAAATTAAAATATCTCATGTAAAACTTTAAAGTTGAATAAACAGATTTTTATATATATATATATATATATATATATATATATATATATATGGGACGTTTCACGTCAACCGGATCATCAGTGCACCCAAAATTTGGGTTAACCTAACAAGACGTTTGAGGTCTCAAAACGATCGTCTGGTCAAGGACTTTTGAAAAAGTTCTGGCCTTTTCAAAAATCCAATGTGGCGCATAAAATATGGAGCCTGAAACCCACGTTTTCATAGCACATTCAACAAAAACAATAGTAAAATTGTTCTAATTTGTGAAATATCCCACAAAAAAGCATGTACAACTCATGATAGGACATATTATTGACAATGCTGACAGAATTCCAAAACTCGAAATGGTGGATCCAAAATGGCGGACATTATACCACCACCAAACCAATTTTACCGCAACAAATGATTTTAGATCAATTTAAAGTATCGATATGGGGGTTTGTGAGGTAAATGGTTATAAATGTATTATCGGAATCAGTATTTGTGCACATGAATCTTATATTTTTCCGGTCTATTAGATTTAGAATTATCTGTCTGCGGTTTTTGCACTTACATTTTTCTATTGTTCTGCGTATATGTATATGCCTGTGTGGATGAAAAAAAATATATAATTTAGCCAAATGAATCAATCCTTAATGACATTTTGTGCACTCTTATCAATTCTGGCTCCTCGTTCGTGGAGTTTTTACTGGTGATAAATGGCTTTCGCCGATATCATAAATTACTCTGTTCCTAGGTTCATTGGCATTTGAGTAATGCATGACTTTCAACGTTTTATTATTTTCTGGGATGAATCCATGCACTATTTGTATGTTTGTAACATGTGGACAGTTTTTAAATCTCTTTGTTAGGAATTGACGAGTTTGTTCGTGATCTTTTTTTGGTGTATAAGAAAAATTTTATATTGAATGATCGCCCATTAGCCCATGAATAAAGAGCTTTAACATCTAGAATTGCTCTATTTTTCGCAGCTTCTAAGCTTACTCTTGTAGCTTCTCTCTTTACTATCGCTCCAACTCCATCGCAACTACATTTTCCGTGTGCTGTTGCAAAACAGTGCCATTCAGCATCAACGCCAAAATCTCTCTTATGACTCATTAAACTACTCATTTGATAACGATTTTTAAATTGCCCGTTAGCACCATCAGTAGCATATATTACCTTTTTTACTGTGGGACAAACCTTGCGAATTTCAGGTATAAACTTTTGCTGCATTATGTATACTGCAGTGGCATCATGAGTAGTACAGTCGGACATAGATACTGTACTGAAATGCTTTAGCTTGCCTTCAGATTTATAATAAACAACAGCAGGAAAAATCGTACTTTGATAATTATTAAAATGAAATGCCTGTGCAGCATCTTGAGCTGTAAAAGCATAGTTCTCAGCAAAATCCAATTGAGCAAGAACCTCTTCATCTGAAAGATTATTTTTCTTCCCAGAAATAAACTTTGATTGTTCCTTAGCGATGAAGTGATGAGGTATCAACTTTTCTAGGCTAGAACATAAAGTTTCAATAAATTCTTGCGATGTTAGGCATTGTTTTATCAAAGTGTATCTATCGGTTGATTGCCACGTGCTGAAGATGACTTGATCAATATTGTGCTCATCCATAATGTTCTCAACGTAATTAGAAAACTTTTGAATGTACGGGAAAAATTTGCATTCATTCAAATAACAACTTGGTTTGGGATCCTCACATAGAACGAAATTCAAACAATCTTTATAATTCTTCAGAATATTGTTTGAGTATTTTTCTATAATTACTGCGTCAATCATCGCCTTGAAATGTTGGTGTATCGTACATACACATACATTGTGTGTACCAGAGGATCCTGCAAAGACACAACATTTTGGTCTCAGTCCCGCAAACTTGGTAAGCCCAATCGGATGTTCAGGAAACTGTTCTTTAAATTGATTATGAAGGTTCTTAATATCAGTAAGTAATAATCTTTTCTGCACTTTTATTTTTTCACCATATAGATAATTACTGACGGTATCTTTTTTATTTGGCATAATTCTGCTGTTAAGATCATTTTCGTAAAAATCTTCAACTTTCTGAGTAGTTTCTGCAGGTAATGTTTTTCTACATTTTGCAACAGGAGAAGCCAAAACTCTATCTGATTCTCTTAACTATTTTGCTTTACGAGCCATTCTGTGAGACACACCAAATTGGTTCATAATTTTACGTATTGCCCAGTGTTCGGGCAAAATAGTAAGAATACTGACACGTAATGGATCGTTCTCCGGCAGGGATTAGAATTTGTTTTTAAGTCAAGTTAAAATATCTGTAAGATCATCTTGCATAGGTGCATCCGTGTTTGAAACCGAAGGTGAGTCAGTCTCTGATTCAAAATCAATAGTCAAATCATGTAGTTTGTAAAAAGATTTTCTACATGTATCACAAATCAGTGAAGATGTTGGATAATCAGGATAGACATCTTGAAATTCTTTGGAGATCTTGTTAAGAGATTTGCTGTGTCTTGTATATTGGGGGTGTAGGTAAAAAAGAGGAATGAAATAAATCACTTGAAAGCAATAAATTCCTTTGCCACAAAACAGTTTTATTTGCTGAAGTCTTTGCACAAGTTGTCATTGGACACGAGCCGTGTACTTGCAGCATTAGGCTGTTGGAAGAGGGGCAAGGTACAGCGCTGGACCCGACCTTCTTATGTGCCCTCCGCGACGCTACTGCACTTGTGGGTAATGCGCAGCCGCCTAGCGGCGCGGTGATAAGCGCTGCAGCGTGCGGGTGGGTTATGACAAATATCCGCCAGTTTATATTGGCCATATTGAATTTTGAAATTTTGAGGTTAAAATAAGGTGCAGTGGCCCCAAAAACCCTCATATCGATACTTTAAAGTGATCTAAAATCATTTGTTGCGGTAAAATTGGTTTGGTGGTGGTATAATGTCCGGCATTTTGGATCCACCATTTCGAATTTTGAAATGTCGAGGTTAAAATAAGATTCAGTGACCCTGAAAACCCCCATATCGATACTTTAAATTGATCAAAAATCATTTGTTGCGGTAAAATGGGTTTGGTGGAGGTATAATGTCCACCATTTTGATTCCGCCATTTTTGATTTTGGAATTCCGTCAGCATTGTCAATAATATGTCCTATCATGAGTTGTACATGCTTTTTGGTCGGATATTTCACAAATTAGAACATTTTTATTATTGTTTTTGTTGAATGTGCTATGAAAACGTAGGTTTCAGGCTCCATATTTTATGCGCCACATTGGATTTTTGAAAAGGCCAGAATTTTTTCAAAAGTCCTTGACCAGACGATCATTTTGAGACCTCAAACTTCTTGTTAGGTTAACCCAAATTTTGGGTGCACTGATGGTCCCATATATATATCGTATTAAAGAATAATTTAATAAATTTATTCCAAATACGTAATTGCCATTTAACTATTTGATATCATATATTTTTTTACCATAGTTTGTCACTTATATAAATAATTATTTGAATAAATTATATCATCATTAAATGAAAAATTAATAGTAAATCAAAACCATTTTATACTTGCCTACCTTTTACCTTTTAAGAAAGGTTTTATTTTAAAGATTATGTTATTTTTTCTATATTGTATAATCTTAAATATTCATTTTTATTTGGTATTTCAGCACTTATGATGAATCAATTTGATCAGTATCTCTAAATTTATCATTGGTATGCAACCATAATAACATATGCATATGTGGTAATCCCCTTTTTTGAAATTCTATTACGTAAACATAACCTTTAACTTTACCAAAAATATTATTTTTTAACAGTTCGGTTTTTTAAATTTTAACACTTTCATGGAAAACTGTTAAGATTAAATCAGGACGATCTCTTGTGATAATAAATAAATACATACGGTAATAAATTCTCTTGAATTTCCTTCCAATTTGGATTACATGTTATTGTTATAAAAATATCTGGTTATCTGTTGACTTGTAAGTCATTGAATCTAAATAATTTTTTTGTATTGATTTAGGACTACCTATATAAGATGATGGTAATATTACCATTTTTCCAATTCGAGAATTATCAATATTTGCCCGATTGGAAACGTAATTCATTAATCCTTTATACATTTCATTTCTTAATTGTGCTTGTTGAGTACGTAAGTAATATAATCGACATCCTTCGATCCTTGTCCAAACAACAACAATGAATTGTTGTGATAAATTTTACAAATTCAAATAAGGAAACAAATCACCACGTATGCTTAATCTATATGAATAAAACTGTAGTGTAGATATATTATTATTTTTATATTCTTTTTTTGTGCGTTTCATATAAGGTCACCATCCTGGATGACCAAAAGGAAATATCAAAGGATATGTCATTGGATCAAGATGTTGACTGAGAATATATATTTGTTGTGGTTTTTCAGTTTTGGGATAAATACGTATATTACGGTCAAACGGAGGTTCGCCATCATTTCCTACATATACAACAGCAACTTCATTTCATGTTGCGAAGTATAATTTATTCTTTGTATGATTATCACGTGATAATGACATTACTATTTCAGGAGGTGTTATATTATTGTTATGAGCATTAATATTTCCTTCATTTTCTATTTCATACATCATTTTATATGCTTTTGCATAAGGATTGTTTAAAGACAAAAAAAGTACATAAAAATTATCATGTGTTTGAATCAGGTTTACCAATTTTATAGTTATTTGCTCTATATTTATTTGCGATTTCATTGTCAATAATAAACAATTGGCCATATTTCGGGTCTTTGTTTCTATTCGGATGTAATGAATATGAATTATGATATACCTGTACACCTCTGGCGAAAAATATCACTTGAATAATCGCATGATTATTAATCGCGTGATAAATCACTTGATTTCTCACGTGATATATCACGTAATTTGTCACGTGATCATTTGACGTGTTTTATCACGTGATATATCGCGTATAAAATCACGTCAGTAATCACTCGTAAAAATTAAATATTTGTTTATATTTAAATAAATTGTTTATTTTCCATCTGAATAATTATAAAATATTTGATGATATTGATAATACATATAAATAAATCGCAATAAAATAAAAAAATATCCCTGACCAAGACTTGAACCCTTGTCCTCCACTTGACGATCCAATGTCTTACTACCTG
This sequence comes from Nasonia oneida, assembly GCA_037356405.1. Lineage (NCBI taxonomy): Eukaryota > Metazoa > Arthropoda > Insecta > Hymenoptera > Pteromalidae > Nasonia > Nasonia oneida. The sequence goes on along the minus strand of JAZHPH010000120.1, from coordinate 262,562 downwards.
AGCTATTTGTGCTGTTGCAAGTTTCAAACACCTAATCAAATTATACATAAAATATAATTATATTTATCACTTTATATAGTTTATATGTATACTGTAAGATGAATAATGGAAATTTCAGAAGTGTTTTTATTATTATTATCAATATATGCAGTAAGCGTATAATCTAGCAGCGTGCTATGGTGGATGGCGAACCACGGATTGACATTAGCACTTGATAAGACCGAAATTGTCCTACTGACAGGAAAGTGGATACCGACCATCATACCCATGAAGGTAGGCAGTGAGACTATAACAACGAAACCATCAGCCAAGTATCTAGGAATAACTCTAGACACGAAGTTGAACTATGGGGAGCACCTAGATCGCGTCTCTAAAAAAGCCACGACTAGAATAGCGCAACTTAGCCGACTCATGGCTAACGTCCGTGGGCCTAGGCCAACAGTTAGGCGGCTATTCAGAGGTGTGAGCCGACGCTATTACTATGAATAAGTATCGGAAAAAGATTATGGCGGTACAGCGAAGGGGGGCCCTTAGAATAGCATGCTCCTACCGGACGGTCGCGGCCGAGGCATCGATGGTAATCGCGGGGGTGATCCCCGTAGATCTTCTTGCGATTGAACGCAAGCGGATCTACGAGGCTCGTTTAGCGTCGAATAGCACCTCGATTGACGCGGAAGAAAGAGAAATAACAATGCGCAATTGGCAGACTAGGTGGACCGATTGTCCAAAGGCTAGATGGACTAGGACCCTTATAAAAGATGTGGGCCTGTGGGTGGACAGGAAATGGGGGGAGGTCAACTTTTACCTTACCCAGTTTTTCTCCGGTCACGGATACTTTAGGAGCTACCTATTCGCGATGAACAGGGTAGCAACACCGGGGTGTAAGTACTGTGGTGACGAACGGGACGACGTGAGACACACGTTTTTTGACTGCCCGCACTGGGCTGAAAAGCGCAGAGCACTGGAGCCGACGATAGGGGCGTTCACGCCCGAGACTGTAGTCGAAACGATGCTTGACAGCAAGCAGAACTGGGACGAGATAACGGCGTACGTGGAGACGGTTCTCCGCGCGAAAAACAATGACGGTTGTTTACAAGACTAGTTGACGGCTAGCACAGCTTAAGACAGGCGACCCCCCGAAGGAATGCGAAAGCGGTTACCGGGGGGGTTTTCGCGGCCCTATGAGAGGTGGAGTTTTAGTGAGTATGCCTGGCGTTGTCCCGCGCCAGGAGAGTCTCGCACACGGGGAGCTTCGCACGGCTCCTGTCATGGTGCATTCAGCATTTCTCCAACTCTCCGGATAAACAAAAATAAAAAAAGAAAAAAAAGCGTATAATCTATATAAAATGATAAATATAATTACTTTTTTGTGTAAGATTAGATTAGGTGTTTGCTACTTGCAACAGCACAAATAGATCAGGTAGTATGACATTGGATTGTCAAGTGGAGGACAGGGGTTCAAGTCTTGGTCAGGGAATTTTTTTTCTATTCTATTGCGAATTATTTCTGTGAATTATCAATATCATCAACTATTTTATAATTATTTAGATGGAAAATAAACAATTTATTTCAATATAAGGAAGGAAGGTATTGGGTTAAGAAACTAGAAGGTTACGATTACAGGGTCAGAAACGCGAGAAAAGGGGGAGAAAGAGGTAGAGTAAAAGGAGGAATTCTAATGGCGATAAAACAAGAAAGCGCTAGAGGAGAGAAACTAATCTGGTGCGGGGATATGAATGCAAGAACGGGCCAAGCAGGAGGAGGGCTTGACGAAGATGGCAACGAAGAAAGCAGGGAGTCAAAAGATGGCAAGACAAACAGAGAAGGGGAAGATATTTTAGAAAACAAGAGAGTTGGGACTCAGCATCTTAAACGGCAATACCGAAGGAGATGAAGAGGGAGAATTCACATATATATGAGGGGCAGGATGCAGTGATCGACTATGTGATAGCAAATGAGGAAGGTAAAAAAGGGATAGGGAAAATTAACATCGTATACAAGTTGGAGTCGGATCACAACGTAATAGAGATAGAGCTAGGAAAAACACCCGAAAAAAGAGAAGTGGAGAAAGAAAAAACTCCAGAAAGAGCAATATGGAGCGAGAAAGCAATAGGGCAATTCAGAAAAAAGTTAGGTAAAGGTAAGAAGGAAACAGAATGGACAGGACTGTAGAGAAAACTGGGAAAAGCGATAAGAAAGGGAAAAGGAGGCGGGAAAAGAAAGTGTAATACCTGGTGGGATGAAGAGTGCAGACTAAAGAAAGCGGAGGTAAGGAAGCTGGGCAAAGCGATCAAGAACGGAAAAGGAAGGAAAGAATATATTAAAGCAAAGAGAGAGTGGGAAACGCTAGTGGAAAAGAAAATGGAAGAAGAAATGGAGAAAAGAATAAAAGAGGCAGGAAGCGACAATACCGGAAGAAAATTCTGGGAGGTAGTAAAAAGCAGGAGAAGAAAAAAGAGGACGAGATGCAGCAGTAAAATAAAGAAAGAGGAATGGCTTGCACACTTTAAGGGACAGCTGGGAGAGGAAGTAGAGGAGGAGAAGAGAGGGAGGGCACAAGGAGAAGAAGAGGAAGGAGGAGAAAGCGAAGAAGAAGAAATAATAACAGAAGACGAGGTGAGGAAGGCAATTGGAAAGATGAAGAAAGGTAAAGCATCGGGAGAGGATGGTCTACAAAATGAGGTTTGGATATACGGAGAAGAACAGGTATTAGAGGAGATAACTGCTATACTGAATAAAATATAGAAAGGGGGTAAAATACCAGAGGAATGGAAAACAGGAGTGATTACACCGCTATTCAAGAAAGGGAAGAAAGAAGAGGCAAAGAACTACAGAGGGATAACTCTAATGGATACGGACTACAAACTATATGCAGAAACTATAAGAGAAAAAATAGAAAAAGAACTAGAGGGAAAAGAACTACTGGACGATACTCAAATGGGTTTCAGGAAAGGAAGAGGGACGGTTGACGCCATCTATATTTTGAGTAAGGCTATAGAAAAGGAGCTAGACAAGAAAGGAGGTAAGATATATGCATTATGAGAGCAGCATTTGATAAGGTAAACAGGAGCGAGGTCTGGGCAATGATGAAAAAGCTAGGGTTAGGGGAAAGATTAACGAAAAGGGTAACAGAACTGTAAAAGGGACAAAGAGTGAAATCAGAGTAGGGGAGGAAAAGATAGGCGGGTTTGAGATACATAAAGGAGTAAGGCAAGGGTGCTCATTAATCCCGACGTTATTTAATGTTGTAAACTGAGCAAGGTGCAAGAAGGTGGGATTGTTCTGGGCAAAAAGAAATTCTGGTCAATCTCGTATGCGGACGATGTAGTGATGGTGGCAAACAACCCAACAGGGTTAAAACAGATGTTAAAGAAATTCAAAAGGACAATAGAAAAGAAGGGTCTAACACTAAACACAGAAAAATCAAAGATAGTGGTATTTAAAAATGGAGGAAGGAGAAAAAAGGAGGAAAGTTTCGTATGGGAGGAGAAGGAGATAGAGATAGTGAAGAACTTAGAGTATTTAGGATATGCCCTAAAAGAAAACGGGAGGGAAGAGGCGCAAATTAAGAAATTAAAGGAAAAGGCAAGCACGGTAATGAGCACGATGTGGGGATTAGGGGAAGAACTATTCAGAGATAATTGGGAATTAAGGATGAGGCTATTTGACGCAATGGTAAAAAGTGTAATGGAGTATGGAGCTGAGGTATGGGGATAGAAAGGGAAAGAGGAACTGGAGAAGATACACAGAAGATATATGAAATAGATTATGAAATTGGACACAACGACACCAGAACATATATTGTACCTAGAAACGAAAAGACATAAGCTTGAGACAAGAACGAGGAGACGAGCAATAAAATATGAAATGAAACTAAGTAAAGCAAAAGAAGGCTCGCTGTGGAGAGAATGCTGGAAACTACTGGAAAAAGAGGAGGATAAAAAGAGTGAAAAAGGAAAGAAGAGAGGACAAAGAGAAGAAGAGTTAAATAAGAGAGGATTCGCACTGTATGAATACCACAGAAAGGTGAGCCGGTATGGTTAGAGCTGGAAAGGACAGAGAAGGACATACAATCCAGACAAGCGAGAGATACAAAAGGACTAATAAAATCACAGGGTGAGACACCAGAATATCTAAGGAAAATAGGCAGAGTAGTGAAAAGGGACTGGCGATAACAGCAAGATTCAGAATGGGAAACGAGGCAAAAGGATACAAATACTGTTGAAAGAGGAGGAAAGAAAGTGTAGGTTGTGTAAGGAGGAGGAAGAGACATACGAACATATATTCACGAAGTGCAAAAAATCAGGTAACAGGCAGGACAGCTGGAAGAACATTTTAAATGGGGAAAGGAAAAATCTGGCGAAACTATACAGAATTATGTGGTTAAGAAATGAAAAGGAGAAGACGGAGGAAATGTAATGGACTAAAAATTTAAATATAGCGGAAAAAATAGAACCATACGAAATAACAAAAAGAACTAGAATGCCAGCAGGAACATTCTGCGACCAGGGTGAGTAGAGAGGATAGTGTGGAGCAGGGGAAAAGGCAAAAGTCACTAGACCCGGGCTAGAATATGGGAAAAGCGGACGGGGAACACGAAAAGGACCACCGCAGATAGGAGAACATGTGGTGTCACAGATAATGAAAGATGTTAGAGTAGAGAGAACATACAAAAAAGTGAGAAGTGAAAAGGAGAAGATGTACGGTGGTAAAAAGAAAGAAAATGAGATGAGGGAGTTGAGAGAGGAGCTGGAAAGCTGAAAAATAAGAGCGAGGTTTGAAAAGGAGAAGAGAGAAGCCATGGACAAAAAATGCAAGAGGTGAGAGAAGATGTGGAGCTGCTAAAAGGGAAAATGAAAAATATGCGAAAAGAGATAGACGAGATGAGGGACAGCTGCGAAGATAGGAAAGAAAAAACAGAAGAGATAAGGAAAAGACAAGTGATGAGAAGAGGGAGAAGAGAACTTGAAGAGATAGTAGTGAGAGAGAGAGGAGCTGACAAAGGCAGCTATATATACAGAAGAGGGGAAAGCAGGTGTAAAGTGTGGGAAAGGGGTATAATTATTCACTTAAATAATTGGGAAAAAAAGGACTCACTAAAGAATGGCTAGATAACTACCTGGAGGGAATTGAGTGGGAAGCGGAAGACACAAGTACGGAGGACACCAAGAAGGTCATTTTTAGGACAAGGGAAGATATGGAAAAGGTATGGGAAAAGAGAGAGGAGATACAAGAGGGAGGTAAACTACGTATAGAGCAGTGGCTCTCAGCGGATGAAAGAAAGGCCAGAGCCCTCGTAATGAGAGAAAAGAGGAGAAGAGAAGAGGAAGAGGGAGAAGAGGGTGAGTCGACGAACAAAAGAGAGTGGATTGCAGAAATAGGAGGTGAAAAATATAAGTGGGATGAGAAGAAAGAGAGAATAGTAAAGAAGGCGAGAGTACCGGAAAAAGGAGACGAAGGTCGGTACAATATCTGGAGGTCAGGGGATTCAGAGGAAGAGGAAGAAGAGTAGAATGAGGAAGAGTTGATAGTTAGGTTAATATACAGCATAAGAACAAGTACACACGCACACACACTCGCACACAAGCATCCATACACACGCACACACAGACACTCGAACGGGACACACACTCCCGAACAAACGTAAACAGTAACATAACCTACACAGACACATGATAACACAATACACAATAGGTTAGGACAAAACAAAATAATAGAGTATAAGAAAAAGGTGATTTTTAGCTCGGCAAAAAAAAAATAACAAAAAATCATAAGAATACTTTTTTTCTTAGAATTTTCCGTAGAATTTAGTTGTATTTTTTTAGTCCCGTAGAGGGTTTATTATGAGACATCAAAAATTAGATGGATTTTTTTAGGTTATAAAATGGTCAAGACCCATTCTGGGACCTATACTGGGACTTTTGCACTATAAAAAGCTATCTCCATGAATTTTTTGGTAGTCCTAGTCCGGATAAAAATCTTGCTTTTACTAAATTTAAGGTTTAAATGGCTTATAAGACAGGTTTAACATATATCTATGCATTTAAAAGTATTTTTATTGAAAAAGTGAGAAAATTTTACAAAAAAAACTATCAGTATATCTATAGTGAAAAATGCTTCCCTGGGAAGCTATGAATTAATTAAAATGTGTATAAAATGCAAAAAATGCTTAGATCACCTACTTTGACCCTCTGTAACTCGAAGAATAATGATGAAAAAAATCTGAAAAAATTTAGGGACACGCATGGATACCTAAGGAACATATTCCCAGAGTTATCTCGATATTTATTTTTTGACCGCTCGATTTCACAGAGAACCACCCATATATATATATATATATATATATATCCTAAAATTTACCTAAACTTCTAAGATACGCTTATTAAGTTTGTTATTATAATTAAATAGTACAATTTTCAAATAATAAAACCTTATTTGAATATACATGTATTGAAACTAGTAGTTATAACTACTATTATAAAATGTTGGTTGTATTAAATAGATTTATTTACACTCGGCAGTATAGTTAAATCTTATGAAACATTTTTGAAATCGTGCTTTTTGATTAATTGAAATTTCTCGGTCCGACAATCTAATTGAACCATTTCAAAAACGTTCTACAAAAATTAATTATCATCGAAAATACATCTAATATTTAACAGTATATTTTAATATGACACATCGAATGATTGAATATCATTTTAAGCAATATGTAAATCGCTAGCAATGCGAGCGTTCTTTGCTAGTTTATATATTGTTTCAGTTTCTCCAATTTAACTATGCATTATTACTACGAGGAAGATAGCCCCAAGCATATATTGAACACACAGAAAAAAGCATAACTTCCTTTAGATGCTGCCCAGGGGTCAAAATAGCCCCCAGGTTGACGAGAGATCATCTACAAGGGTGAGCATTGGGTAACCTGTAAATACACCGCGAAATACTCTTGACACCCAGGAGACGATGTGCGGGGATCAAAATAGCCCTTAGATCGACAAGAGATCGTCTAGAAGGGTGAACATTAAATAAACTGAAAATATACTGCAAAATACCCTTGACACCCTGTATACGATGTCCAGGTGTCCAGATGACTCTGGTCAATGTGAAATCGTGTACGAGGAAGAAAGCCCCAAGCATATATTGAACACACAGAAAAGAACATAACTTGCTTTAGATGCTGCCCAGAGGTCAAAATAGCCCCTAAGTTAACCAGAGATCGTCTACGAGGGTAAACATTGTTGAACTGTAAATGTACCTCGCAATACCCTTGACACCCCGTAGATGATGTCCATGTGTCTGGATGACCCTCTGGTCGACGTGACATTATTCACGAGGAAGATGACACTAGGCATTTATCAGATATAATAAAAAAGCTGTGACTGTAATCGCACACGAAAAAATAATAGATAATTAACTTCCCTGGCGAAAAAATCACGCGATTAATCGCGTGATAAATCACTTGATTTCTCACATTATGTATCGTGATATTTTACGTGATATATCACGTAAAATATCACGTGAGAAATCACTCGTAAAATTTGAATATTTGTTTATATTGAAATAAATTGTTTATTTGTATCTAAATAATTATAAAATATTTGATGATATTGATAATTCAAATAAATAAATCGCAAAAAATAGAACAAAAATTTCCCTGACCAAGACTTGAAGATTATACGCATACAGCATATATTAATAATAATAATATAAACACTTTTGAAATTTCCATTATTTATCTTACGGTATCCATATAAACTATATAAAGTGATAAATATAAATATATTTTTGTGTATGATTAGATTAGGTGTTTGAAACTTGTAACAGCACAACTAGCTCAGGTAGTAAGACATTGGATTGTCAAGTGGAGGACAGAGGTTCAAGTCTTGGTCAGGGAATTTTTTTTCTATTCTATTGCGAATTATTTCTGTGAATTATCAATATCATCAACTATTTTATAATTATTTAGATGGAAAATAAACAATTTATTTCAATATAAACAAATATTTAAATTTACCGAGTGATTTCTAACGTGATATATCACGTGATAAATTGAGTGAATTATCACGCGAATAATCATGTGATAAATCACGTGATTTTTCCGCCAGGGTTAGATTATATGTAACGTTATTAATGAAATCTTTAAAAATGTTATTATATTCATAATATTAATAATATGAATAATTTTTAATGTACTTGCATTTAGTTTGTTGTTTGCATGACTCCTCTGATTAGCTTAATATATCAGTGCACCATCAAGGTTGAATCAAGGTTTCATCAAGGTATCATTAACCTTGATATGAAGGTTAATATCAACCTTGATGTTTTCAACAGGGATAACATGTACATAGGTGAATATCAAAGAAACAACAGTATCTTAAATGAAATACCAAGGTTAGGTCTCGTAACAGGAGTATCTCTGGACCCAATACACCTTATTTATTTAGGTTGCACCCGGACATTACTTTGGTTATTTACGACGTTTACACATAAATTACAACAAACACAAATAGATATATAATATCTCGAATAAATTAGTATCATTAAACGTGAATATTCCTTATGAATTTGCTAGGAAACCTTGAAGTTTAAATTATATCAAGAAATTCAAAGCAACAAAGCTCAGACAGTTTCTTTTGTATACTGTTATTATTGTTTTAAAAGATATTGTATCAATTGACATATATTTGAATTTAGTAACTTTACATATTGCAATATCCATTCTAAGCAATCCTATACTGACCAAAAAAGAGCCGTACCTTAAATACGCAGAAGATTTGTTAAAAACATTCGTACAACATTTCGAAAAGCTGTATGAAGCACAATATATCTGTTGGAATCAGATATGGTGAGTCTCGTAAATAATCAAAATGCAAAAGGTCTCGTGGAAAAAGTAATTTATTAAAACTCCTATGCAAAAGTACGAGCGCTCTCTCGGAGGGCTATCGGCGAGCTTGCGCATGCGTAGAACGTGGGAGAGTTCCAAGTGGTTATCTCTAGCTTCAACACTCCCTCTCACTTGAGGAACTCCCACTCAGTCCCAGGGCTCCTCTGTTATGGATGGCTTTGCAACTTCTGCCTCGTCATCAGTCTCTTCAGGAAATTCTAAAATGAACACAAAATCATGTTAAAAATAATTTTCAATAGTTCATAATTTAATTGCTTGGGTAAAGCCTTTGTAAATATGTCAGCTAATTGACTCTTTGATTTGACCCATTCTATCTTAATGTAATTCTTATTTACACATTCTTTTACATAATGTTCCCTTCTTTCGACCATGTGTCTTAACCGATTACCACCATTTACTTTAGCGCAAGAAATGGCTGCCATGTTGTCGCAGCACAATGTCAGTGGATATAAGTTTCGCTCTAGCATAATTGCTACTGAGTTATGTAAGGACATACACTCCTGACAGGTTTCGCTCATGGCGACATACTCTGATTGACAAGTGGACAAAGCAACGCTCTGCTGCTTGTGCGTTCTCCACGCCACTGTGTTACCGAACAGTCGAATAACGTAGCCACACGTGGTCAGAGAATTTTTACAGTCTGCTAAGCTAGCGTCAGAGTAAGCTATCAGCCCCTCATCGATTCGATTGAATGTTAACTCATAGTTTCGTGTTCTTGACAAGTATTGAAATACTTTCTTAGCCATATTCCATTCCTGTATAGTAGGGTTCACCTGATGCCTACTAAGTACATTTACCGCATACGAAATGTCTGGCCACGTTGCGTTTGCCAAATAAAGTAGAGATCCGACAGCTTCTCTGTACAGTCTATTAGGAATTTGCTCTTTTCCTGATTCAGCCAGTGTGTACTCAGTTTCCTCCCTCTCTTTTCTATCATGGCTAGCGACCACCTCGAGTTGCCTCATTTGTGTACTAACCGGCCTGCAGCTTTCAAAACCAAATCTACTCAACATCTTTTCTATGAATTTAGTCTGGCTCAACTTGATAACTTGCTAGGTTTAATCTCTTTCTATTTTGATCCCTAAAAATTCTTTGGGGGTACCGAGATCTTTGATTTTAAATTGCACTTAAATTCTTGCTCAACTTGTTCAAGACTTCGTTGTTTGAACTACCTAACAGTATGTCGTCAACATACAATATAACAAGGATTGTATCTACACCTGAGTGTTTAATGTATAAGCACGGATCTATATCATTTGATGTAAATCCTAGCTTAGTCATTACGCTTGAAAATTTATCATTCCACTTCTTGGGACTTATCTTTAATCCATAAAGTGACTTGTTTAGTTTCCATAGAAATCTTTTTCTGGTATCACTGGTAATCTGTACTCCCTCTGGAACTTCCATATAAATGTCCTCTGACAGGTACAAGAACGCAGTTACAACATCGAGTTGTCTAATCGTGTAATTTAATTTATTTTATTTAATTTATCGAGAAGAAAGCTCTTATCAGTGACATCCTGGATACTGGAGCGTATGTTTCACGTAGGTCACATATCATACACATTTTTATCTTTAAAACCCCGAATAACTAATCGACCTTTGAATTTAGTTTCGCCCTGTTTATTTGTTTTTCGCTTAAAGACCTATCTGGAGTCGATTATATTTGGTCCTGAGTTATTCATAGATACTTTAAATCTTTCTACTACGGTGTATACTTGTTTTTCTTTAATAGAATCTAGTTCTGATTTAATTGCTCCCAACCAGTGTTCTCTCTCTGGAGAGTTTACAGCCTGTTTAAACGTTTATGGGTCACCTAAGATTTTAGCTAGAAGAGCATGATATTTAAGATCGCTAAATTCTCTATCAAAATCAAATTCTCGTATCTCAGGATCTTCAGTTAAAAAGAACATTGCTACGGGATTCTTTTTCGGTCTACCTCTTTTCGGTTTTACTTCAAATACTGTCTCTTTGACTTCACCTACTGATTCTGCTGTTTCGAATGTCAACTCTTTCTCAGTCTCGGAGTCTGATTCCTTTACAAATTTTAATTCTGATTGATCGTTTTCTATGCTTTTACTTTGAAAGTATTTATACGTTAAATTTTCTACAAACCTAACATGTTTACAATCATAAGTTTATTTTAGCTCGGTACAAGTATCGTGTATCCTGTACTCAGATATCCAACTAAAAATCCCTGCTTTGCTTGAGGCGAAAACTTGGTTTCTGTTCTGCGGGCTATCTTAAAATATGCTGCGCATCCAACACGCTTGACCTGATTCACGCATTCAGACTGATTTGATAAGATTTTACTCAAAGGTGCCACCATATCTACTGACTTGTGTGGTGTCCTGTTATAAATATAGACAGCTGTTTTAACAGCTAGATCCCAATACAAGCCCAAGACAAACAAACTCCGTCCCCCTGTTGCATCTTTGATAACAGAATTTTTCGTCAGCATCCACCAAATTGCGAAGGCTTTTAACAAATGATTCTATGTGTTCTGGTACTTCAGTTTTACTTTGCATTGGATAAGTTAGAGCAGCTCTAGTTGCATCATCGATTAAAACAAGAACAAATTTACATTTTCCTGGGTGTGACTCTGGGCTGATGGGACGCATAGTATCTCCATGAACTATCTGTAACGGTCTCATTGCCCTACCTCTAATCTTGTTAAACGGAAATTTGACATTGTTAACTTGCATGCAAATTTGACAATCTTGTATGGTCTTATCTTTGTTTATATTTCCAATATTTATTAATTTATCATTTTGCTTGGCTAACACAATTAAATATTTCTTAGATACATGTCCTAGTCTGATATGCCATAACATGGCTTCTGAAATTTCCTCTCTAGGTTTATTGTGATTTTTATTCACATCTATTTTATCGACCTGACTAGTCTTTGTTTTGTGTGTTTTTCTGTTACTAGATGTTTGTAAAAAATCTGTTTCTACATCATTAGGTTCCCTAGTCTTGTCTACAGTGGACCTGCCCGATACTGATTTGTTTATATCGGAGTCGTTTATTTTGACAGAGTTCTTTTTACTTCTTGTGTTATACATGATTTAAGGATTGGTTTTAGTTGATGTATCTTTACTTAAAACCAATTTAATAGTCCAAAATGGTTTCTTGTACTCTCCTGTCAAAATGCTTTTATCTAGTTCTGGATTATAAATATCAATTATTTTGTTATTCAAGTAAATCTCAAGTCCCTGATCTACGAAACGTCTCAACGATAACAGATTGTATGACAGATCTTTTGAATACAAAATGTTGTTTAAGGTAAAGGTATTATTATCCTCTGTAATAACTTCAGTTGACCCAATACCGTCAGTCCTAAAAGTTCTATCTTTGTTCGCACAATCTACCTTAGTAATCGCTCGAGACTCAAATTTGTCGAAGTACAACTTTGATCTGCTCAAGTACTCGGTCGCACCTGAGTCCGCTATACCCCCTGCTGAAGCCTAGAGTAGCCTGCACCCCTCTGTGGTCCGCCACGTCCACGGCCTCTGCCTCGGGTTGATGCGCCTCTGGCGCCTCTCGCTCTACGGTTGGCAGGAGCCACTGCGGCTCTGCCAGACGCTGCCGTCTCAGATGTCCGGCCTCTGCTCGCAGTAGACCGGCTCCCTTGGCCTGTCCACCTCTCTCTCTTTGAGGGTGGGCCGTAGCTGGTCGCAGTTGCCTGTCCCTTCTCCGCATCTGCTTTACGCTTGTTGCACTCGTGTGCAAGATGAGTACCGAGTTTGAGGTAGTAATAACACTGCCTCAAGTCTTCATTGGGACAGTTGGTCATGGCGTGACCCTCCATTCCACAACCTCTGCAGATCAGGCCAGTGCCTTGGTTCGAATGCACGAACGCTCTAACTGACGGTTGGGAGCGCATCTTCCGACTCTTGCTGGATTCAACCTGCAATAAATAATTTTTTAGTCTCTCGCATGTCATTTCCGTAGACGTAGTTTCTTTAAACAATTGATCTGCAGTGGTAATTTCCGGAACTTATTCAGCAACTGCTTGAAAGAAATAATCTTTTAACTCGTTTTCCGGAAGTTTTCCCGCGTCTGAAATATTTTCAAATATTTTGACTTTCTCCTGGAACCTATCGTAGAAATCAGACGCAGTCTCTTTCGAAGGTAAATATTTGATAGTCATCAAGTCTTGTCTAGCTGTGATTCTAGTTGTTCCAGTTTCATATCTTTTTACATCATTCAGCTTTCTAAGAATCAGTTTCGGATCAGTCAAATTAACAATCTTGATGTAATAAATTGCGTCTATTCTATTGATTATAATTTCCCTAACTTTAAACTCATCATCCAATCTTTTTGACTCATTTACAGTAGAGTTCATACTTACACTCTCATCAAGAATGTAGTGCAGTTTCTTGTTTCTTAATTCGGACTTCAAATAGTCTTCAAACATTTCGAAGTTTTTACCGTGAGTTTATAAGTTCTAGAACCTAAATTTTCTCTGCCTATAAATTCATTTTTCAGCGTGTGCCCCCCTTCAGACCACGCGGCCAGCAACCGGTGGCTTTAGAGAGAGAGAGAGAGACAAAGAATCACAATATATCACCGGCGGCCGCCATCTTAGCTTCGTGCCTCTGTTCTCCCCTCTTCTTGCGAACTCATTCTCGGCTTCTCGGAAACGCGGCACTTGCTGCGTTTTGCTTTGAATTCTCAGAATCACAAAGCTTGTCACGCCTTGCTTTTCGGGTTTTTGCTCTAGGCTTTTACACGAGTTTTGCTAAACTTTCCGTATTTTCACGAAATACTTCTAATTTTCGCGTTTTTGCTCTCGGCTTTTTACACAAATTTCACTGTGATTCGGCACTTCTGAGATTATTCTACACTTTTGTCATGCATTTTTCATTCGTAGCACTTTTCGCGACTCTACGTTCTTTGGCGTTATTCCAGATTTTAACACCGCGAACTTTACACTTTTGCTTTCTCCAAGAGAAAGCTTTGTGATGGTGAAAAAATCGATTTCCAAGATTTTGATAGATTTCGATGTTTTTGAGGTTTCTGAGTCAGAAAAAGTGGTTTTTGAAAAATGTATGTCTGTATGTATGTCTGTATGTTTTTTTTTTCTCTCTCTTGGAGAAAGAGGTATTATGGAAAATCTTAGAAAGACCATAGCATGACTTTGTTTATGGGGTCGTCGAAACAGCCCCATCCCCAATGTCAGCCGTGTGTCGGATTCACACCGACTAAACCCATCCCCGGTACGGCCCAGGTGAAAAACACCCAACCGTCCCAAGGAACGCCCTCTTTGCCTTTATCGACCCTCGGTAAAGGTGCCTAGCTCCATCTTCTGTGCCCCTAGACCCCGCGGTACGACCGTCGACTAGTGCTTCGCGGGGGGGGGGGGGGGGGGGCAGAAAGCTTTTTGCCCTCTTCTAGTTGATGTGGTCGTCATCTCGTCTTCTTCTTTCGGCATCGTCCGGGCGTCTGCTTCTTTCAGCATCGTCCGGTCGTCTTCATTGTGTGGCATTGTCCGACCAACCTTTGAACAGCCTTAACCCCGACGCGGGTTTTCAACCTTGTCTCTTTCTTCTCTCTTCCTCGTTCTTTCTGACTTTCTTGAGAATATCTGCTGCGTAGCTGCTTACTGCGCACCATCCATCCTCTGAGGTCAGCATGACCATCATAATCGACTCCGGAGTTACTCTGATCTGGAGATAACTCTCTCAAGTTCTTCTCGTTCCTGCTGATATCGCGAGCACCCGCAAAAGACGTGCTCAGCATCCTCTGTTGCATCTAAACATGTTGGGCAGTTCGGACTGTCTTCTAATTTGAACCGGTACAGGTAAGCCCGGAAGCATCCATGTTCGGTCAAAAACTGTGTGAGGTAGTAATTAACTTCCCCGTGTCCTCTTTTCATCCAGTTTTCTATCCTTGGTATGAGGCGATGTGTCCATCGCCCCTTGTCACTAGCATCCCATCTTTTTTGCCATTCAGCTATTGTCTGTTCCTTTGCGGAGTCCCAGATTTCCTTCTGTGTGTTGTCATTTATCCGTCTCTTCTCCTCGAATACGTTCTTTCTCTCCATTGCTAACAGGTCAATAGGCGGCATGCCTGCTATAATGCACACCGCTTCGTCCGATATCGTTCGGTAAGCGGATGCTACCCTTAATGCACTTCCTCTATATACAGTCGACAGCTTCCGCGCGTAGGATTTCATCAACATGGCATCTCCCCATATTGGAGACCCGTACAACATAATCGATGTGATTACGCTGGTTAAAAGTAACCGTCTACTCTGGGTTGGATCCCCTACATTTGGCATCAATCGAGATAACGCAGTGCCAACCTTTGCTGCTTTATTGCACACCGTCTCGATGCCCAGGTACTTAATGATCGGTTGAGAAACAATCTCGTGTCCATCTACTGGCAGTGTAATTTTCTCCATCTTCTTCCTACTAGAAATAAGAAGAACTTCGGTCTTATGACTGGCCAACTGCAGTCCTGTCTCCGCCAGCCATTCGTGTATTATACGAATAGACTCGTTAGCTACTTTTGTGATTGCTTCTATGGTTTTTGCTACTACGACCACTGCTATGTCGTCAGCAAAACCTACCACTGTCGCCCCTTCGGGTAACTGCAGTCTCAGTACTCTATCGTACATGACGTTCCAAGTCGGTGGGCCAAGTACTGATCCTTGAGGAACGCCTCCTGTTACTTCATAGGCCTTGGTTCCATTCTCTGTGTCATATAATAGGACTCTGTCCTTTAAATAGTCAGCCATCGTTCTTCTTATATATAAGGGCACTTCTTGATTTCGAAGTGCCTCATGTATTAAGCTCCATTTGGCCGAGTTGAATGCATTCTTGACGTTCAGCGTGACGACGGTGCAGTACTGCTTTGCTCCTCGTTTCCATCTCTTCGCCTCTATCTCTTCTCGTGCAATGTCAACCACTAAGCTTACTGCGTCTAGTGTTGATCTTTTCCTCCGAAAGCCATATTGGTGTTCCGCAAGTCCACCTCTCCCTTCTATAGTCTGGTCCATCCTGACGCAGATTATGCGTTCCAGAATCTTGCCTGAGGTGTCCAGCATGCAGAGTGGTCTGTATGATGCAGCATCCTCAGGTGGCTTCTTTCCCTTTGGTAGTAGCACGAGGCGTTGCTTCTTCCAGTCGGTGGGAAATATCCCCTCTTCTAGGCATGAGCTGTACAAGTCTATGAAGGACTCTGGTCGCGCATATATAGCATGTTTTAACGCTATATTCGGTATGCCATCCAGGCCTGGAGTCTTATTGTTTCTGTTGAGTCTTCTTGGCATAGCGGCATCACAGGCTCGGGTAATACATTCCATTACCTGTTCAGCCTTGCTGTTCGCTGTCCCAGAGAGTTGCATTTCTTCTAGTGCCAACAGAAACATCTCCTTATCGTACTCCTTCGTTTTCTAACCGACTCTATTGGTGCTTGTACTCACGCGAGGTTCCTGCCTTGGTCTATTTATCTCCATCATTATGGCCTGGTGATCGCTATTTGTATAGTGTTCACTTACGGTCCACGTGTCGACTGAGTCAATTAGACAGTTACTAACATACGTCAGATCTATGATCCTGTGCCTCCTCTTCTGAAGGTGTTGGTACCACCTTGGTTAACTAGTAACACATCTAGAAGGGCGAATGCATTGAGTAGTATTCGACCTCTTTGGTTAGTCCTTTGGCTGCCCCACTCTACAGCCCATGCGTTAAATTCGCCTGCGATAATTACTGGCTTTCTGCCCGAAACATCTTGTACTAGTCGGCCTAAAAAACGTTCGAACTGTTCGGTAGGTGCGTTAGGCGAAGCATAGCAGCTGTATACGTGTATACCTGCTACCTTTGCGCGAACAAAACCTTCCTCACGAGTCACCATTTTTTCTTGGAAAGCAGCGTTCCCACATGCCCAGATCGCCGCTTTGCCAGCAGTGTCCGTTTCCCATGTTGGCTCGTCTAGATCTCTGTATTGCTCACATATGATGGCTACATCGATCTTCTCCTCACGGACAAACTGATTTAGTAGGTCCTGAGCTGTCTCGCAGTGATTTAGGTTTAACTGCACTATCTTCATTATCTTTTCTTCTTTAATTCTTCTAATGCAGCTCGATAGGCTAGGCATGTGTAGCTACCAGCTGAATGGTCACTCCTTCCTCCTGCGCCCCTTTCCTGGCAGAGTACGCATTTTGGCTCACTCGTACAATCTCTTGCCTTATGTTCTCCATTCCCACATCTGTAGCAGAGGTTACTACGGTCCTGTGCTACCGGGAAATTTTTGGCGATATGTCCAAATCCTAGACATTTATAACATCTAAGTGGGCGAGTATTCCTTTCTATCTCCCGTATTCTGACGAGCTGCTTTTTCTGGCATTTGGATGACCGCTATCTGCGTGTCGCCGTATGCCTTACGCAATGACTTTACTGTCATCTCTTCGAACGCGGATGTGTCGCCACTTTTAAGCTCCTCACGTAGCGCATCTGTAATGTCCTCTTTGCTAGTTAAGACGTCCAGATCCTTTATTTCAAAGATCATTTTGTCTTGCAAGGTCCTTATTTTGGTACCATCTTCTAGCACTTCTTGTATCACCTGACTGAGTTCCGTTGCTTTCCCTTCTGCCTTTCGCTGGAGTTCCAACAGCAGGTCTCCAGCCGCAGTCCTGCGTACCTGTTTACGCAATCGCCGAGTGTCTTCAACTTAGGATCCGCCTTCATCTTTTTCAAGATATCGGCGTAAGACTTCCCGTCGGCAGCCTTTATAATAAGGGCCTCCGGCCGGGTTGGTCTTGCCCGTATTGCTTTAGGCTTTCTCGTGCCTTTTTGACTTAAGGCATCAGCGCCACCTTTGTCATCTTCTTTTTCCTTTTTCTTTGACTTCCTTGTCTCCACTACCTGCCAAGATGTCTGTGCACCTGTCACAGGAGCTGGGATTTGGGACGTGCTGGGAATAGCCGTTCCCGCCCCCTGGAGCTGCTTCAACATTTTCCCCTCTTCCTTCCTCTTCTTGGTGGACATCTCCTGTTCAGGTGTTCACTGCTTCTTCTTCTTCGGCGTTTTCTCCGTCCTTTCCCTGCTTGGGGTCTGCGGGTTCCGCGGGCCGCTTGTCAACATCAGCCCAAAAGTCGACTTGGTCTTGTTCGTCGTTTCTCTCAGGCTGGTAAGTCGCTTCCAGAGTGACATGGTCCTCTTCAGGTCCTCCTTCACAACATTGTGTATGTTGCGGGCTACTGACACCACACCATTCATCTTTTCTAGGTTATCCTGGATCTTATCCAGTAGACCCTGTTCAATGCCCTCTGCTTCCTGAATTCTGTTCCAGGCATCCATCATTTTCTTGCTCTCCTCTTCTCGATCACCTTGCATGCTGTTATTTGCGGTGATCGTTGGAACCATACTTCCCAGACTGTTGTTATTGCCTGGATCGGTTTTTTGTTCGGTCTGCTTATCCATAACGAAACTGTTCTTCATCCCAATATGTGTCTGACCGCCCGGATCCCCCCGTCTGTGGAGGCAGCTGACATGGCCCCAGCATATTATTTGGTGGCGGTGCCAGACTGGGCACATCATACCAGGATATAGCACGCGCTACTGCCCTAGCCCACCTCCACTCTCTCGAACCTCCCACCCCGAACAAAGATGCTTGGCTCTCTGGAGAGTTTATGGCAGACGTCAGACAATATCACGCCCTCGCTAAGCCGATTGACCGGTACTTGCTAGGTACCGGCCTCCCGTCTTGCTGTCAGCGGGAGCCAAAGATAGTTCGGGTCACTTCGGCACGCAACCTTAGATCGCCTCCCCACCCAGGATCTCCTTTTGGCGGCTTACGGGTCGCACCGCACGGCCAACACGGCGGTTCGCTTGATTAGTTGGAGAGCAGCATTTCTCTTGTTTAGGGGAAATGCTGCTCTCGTAATCCCATCACCCGGTCAGCTGCTAAGTTGTTAAAGCAGCTGCCTTCGACAAGGAGCGAACATTTCGATGGGATGTATGTATGTATATATGTATGTATGTATGTATATATGTATGTATGTATGCACGTGTGTGCGCGAAAATGGTTACCACGATAACTCTTTAACGCATTTATATTTTTCGCTGAAACTTTACAGACTCATCAAGTACAATCTAACGAAGAACTGATTAAATGTTCAAGCCGTAAGACTGAAGTAAAGTGTGTTTTTTTTTTAATTTTCTCTTAAATATTAAAAATGGCATATTTTGCCCAAAAATGGTTACCACGATAACTCCTGAACGCATTCGCTGAAACTTTACAAGTTCATTAAGTATAACCTAACAAAGCACTAATTAAATTTTGGAACCGATTTACTAAAATGAAGCGCGAAAAAAATACGTTTTAACATTAGAAAATAAAAAATCTTTATTATAACTCCCGAACGCATCTGTACTTGTTGCTCAAAAACGTTCTGCCAAATCACCTTACCACCAAGTTTACATGAGGGAGTTTTTGGGTCAGTGGTAGAGCACGCGCCTTGATATCTTGGGGATGTTGCGTCAAATCACCCTCGTCACTTTACTTTTGTGCAATTTTGTTTCCAAAAATCCCGTTACAATATATACTTTAATGTTATTTGTTAATAAAATAGAAGCTGTTATGTTATTTGTTAACAGAATAGAGCTGGTAAGTATAAGGTTTTAAAAAAGGTTTAGGTTTAAAAAATTTCCTTCCCCCTCCTTTAGCTGCACAATGTATTATTTTTTTATATAGTGTGCGTAAAAGTCGATTTTACGCATGCTCCGCGTACAATAAATCGCATTTTATGCCCGAGTAATCGACAAAAATAAATGCACTGAGAAAATGCCGTAAAATTCTTCGCGTACACAACTGATGATTTATTTTTCAGAAACATTAATTTAGCGTACGCTAAGTATAGCGCGCGCGACGAAATCCGTGAACGCGAAGAGGGTTTTTCTTTAGCCACAAAAAAACGAAGTTATTTATGTCAACACGCGCAAATACGGTACTGCAAAATATAAGTTAGGTCCTCCGTCGTGTACGCGAAGAATTTTCTGAGATTTCCTCAGCAGGCGAAACATTACGCGTCGGAAGGGCAAGTTTCGAGGAAGAGATTTATCGCGTATATTTCACATATGCTCTGCTCGCCGTATAAACAGACTGTTGAATGTTAAAATTAACGATTTAACATTATTGCGTTTATCTATACAAGCGTGTAGACAATTCAAAAACATCCAATAGTACTTACATTGTTCGATGGTTTTTCCTTATGAATATCTGTATGGTTTTCCATGACGCCAATTGAAGTAATACAGTAAAAGCACTTGGTATAAAATTCGTATAAAAGTATAAAATATATCTAGAAAAATCTGATAAAAATAAGTTAATTCAAAACAATGTAAGGTTAACTATGAAAATGAATGCAATGACGTGAAAGAGTCCATCCATGTATGTATATATATATATTTATAGGTTTCGAAATTGTTTTGTAGTTATCATCGCATCGTGTGTCGATTCACGCATTCTAAAATTTATGAGCATGGCGGTCATGAACAATACTATTATAAGTATGTGCTAAGTTTTTAATATTTTCATTAAGAAGCTTTAAAACGATTCTCTTAATCATCACATCTCTTGGAGAAAGCATACTGTTAATGAAGTTAGCAGCGATTTTTCATCGGTATTAATTTTGTATTACTTACTGAACGAAGAGCCTGTCGCTGCAAGTTACTGCATGATGCTGGCTTCGTCCAGGCTTCCTCTCGATGGCACCTCGGGTCCTGGCCTCGTGGCACAAAGGTGCGGATGGTAGGATAGGCTCTTACCGCTCTTTTTACAGCCTTTTGCCACCTGAGACTTCACTTGCTCTCATGAGCTAAAGACACTCCCACGTCTCTAGGCGCGTGTCACGCACTTCATTTTCGCGTAGTGGAAGCGTGGCTCACCCGGCCCATAACCTGTTGGAATCAGATAGGGTGAGTCTCGTAATTAACCTAAATGCAAAAGATCTCGTGGAAAAAGTAATTTATTAAAACTCCTATGCAAAAGTACGAGCGCTCTCTCGGAGGGCTAGCGGCGAACTCGCGCGACGAGTCGAGCGGCGCAGCTCGGCGAGCTTGTGCATGCGTAGAACGTGGGAGAGTTCCAAGTGGTTATCTCTAGCTTCAACAATATCACCTATAATATTCACAATTTACTACATTTAGTAGATGATGTGCGAAAATATGGAGATTTGAAGCAGTTTTCAGCATTTCGATTTGAAAATTCTATAAGACAGATGAAAAATTAATAAGAAAAGGCAATCAACCATTGCAGCAGCTAATGCACATATGCGGTGAAATAGATGCAGTAAAAAATGACCAAAATTATAGCATTAATGATACAATAAAAAAATGTCCTGGGTGCATTTTACAGGTCCACTTTTAGACAATAATTTTACTAACATCTTATAGTACAAATGTGCAAAATTATAAAATAAAATGCGGTCACTCAAATAATAACTGTATATTGATAGATAATGAACAAGTTGTAATTGCTGTAAACTTCATACGACTTCAAAACGGATAAATACGTGTAATTGGGGAAATAATTTATTATAAGTTATTTAAACTTTATTTATATTTTATATAAACTTGAAATAATAATTTATAAGTTATTTAAAAATAAATGTCGTCAACAAAAGTAAAACTTATTTGGATTCATGGAAGATTCAGCAAATATCAGCCAAATTATTGAAATTGACGTATAAAAACGCATTTCTAACAATGCCTATATTGCATACGTATTTTAACACCAGTTAGGAAAAGAATCAATATAGTAGTAATGTTATTGGAGAGAGGTGATATATATGAACAGATACATAAACAACATTACACCCTAGTGGAAATAATTGGGTGTGCCAAAGTGTGCCAAAGTGTGCCATACTGTGCCAAAGTGTTCAAATTCGCAAATTTGCTGCACTTTGGCACACTTTGGCACACTTTTACACATATGGGTTTTTCGGAAACAAACATCTCTTTTTTGACAAAGTATGGCACAGTATAGCACAGTTTGGCACTGTATGGCACAGCATGAAACACTTTATTACACTTTGATGGCACATCCTTTGGGTTAGTAAGCTGAAGATCTATCACTGAGCCACAAATACTCGTTACAGTTAATACAAAAATTTAAACTCATGTACTTCAAGCAGCTTTAGATACTTAGTACTTTTACAATAATTATTAACAATTGCCCGTTATAATTGCCTTAAAGCTGCTGCCCGCCGTAAATGTTGGAAAAACATGCCTTAACAGGAGAATCCGTCGGGAATCCAAGTTTTCCAGATTTCGTCCAAAAATATTCTAAGTCCTCAATTTCCGAAAAACCCATGTGTGTCAAAATGTGCCAAAGTATGCCAGAGTGTGCTAAAGTATACCAAGGTATGCCAAAGTGTAATAAATTTCCGAATTTGAAAACTTTGGAACATTATGGCACACTATGGCACACTTTGGCACACAATCCATTTCCACTAGGGTAACACTGCAAGCTGTTATTAAAGATCTAGTTTTCAGGATACCAGCATTAATATTTAAACATTATGTTAAAAATATAGATTCGAAACTGCTATACCAGACTTTAACGGATTACTATATAAGATATGAAGTAAGTTCAATGTCTGCATATTAAATTCTGTTTGTTTTAGGCATCAGAATATTGCCATAGTGTGCATGGGTATTAACCATATAGCACCCAATCTTTCGTCAATATTTCCTTAAGGTTGCATTTGTAGATTCGTCAGATTCGTAAACATTGTAAGAAGGTTAAATAACCTTTAAGAAATTTCCCTGCAATATTGCTGTAAGGCATCATGTTCGTTTTTGGATCGCATTTCCAAAAGACAATAAGCATATTGTGGCAATATTGCCCAAAGATTATTTGCAATATTGTAAAACATAGGCGAAATACATCAAATTAAAATAATTAAATAAGCTTTTTCAAGGGCTCCCATGCCCATTTTGGGAAGTATCATCCGGATGGTAGTCCGCCCCGAATAGGGCATGGGAGCCCCTGAAAAAGTCTATTTAATTTTTTTAACTATAGTGTTTTTCGCCTATATTTTACAATATTGGCACAATATTACAAATAATATTCGAGCAATATTGCCACAATATGGATATTGTCATTTGGAAATGCAATCCAAAAACGGACATGATGCCTTACAGCAATATTGCAGGAAAATTTTCCGAAGGTTATATAACCCTGGTACAATATTTTTGAATCTGACGAATCTGCAAATGCAACCTTCAAACAATATTGCTGGAAGATTGGGTGCTATATATGGGTATGCACAAAGACGTGAAGCTACACAACGTCATGATCGATCACGAGAATCAAAAACTGTGGTTAATCGATTGGGGTTTGGCGACATTTTGCCATCTGGGTCAGGAATTATAAATATGCGTGTTACCTCGCGTTTCTTTAAAGGACCTGAGCTCCTTGTAGATTATCAGGTAACAATATCTATAAGTGCGCTGTGATCATATAAAACAACCTGATATTTTTTATATTAATAACATGATTATTGCAATTAACAGATGCACGATTATTTATTGGATATATGGTCGCTGGGCTGTATGTTTGCGAGAATGATCTTTAGGAAAGAATCCTTCTTCCGCACGACCATGACAACTATTGATAACTCTTGCATGTTGCTGAAGTAAAAATGTTTATCAAAGGTGTCGTATAGATCGTCACTGGTAGATATATTAAACATTAATTTTTATCCTCTGTATTGCGACGTAAGCCGTAATCACGTGATTGAATATAAGCGCGTAATTCAAGTTCTTATTAATAAAATCGAGTATATTTTATGTACATCTTATAAAATCATTTAGAGAAAGTACAAAAGCTTTTCTGTATTCTTGGTCACTCAACCGTTAGGAAAATAGAACATAAATTTTAGAAGTAGTGGATAGAAAGATGCTATTGTGCGAGTATCGGCTCTCAGTTTTTATGATTCATAAAAACTGAGGACTAAGAGTTAGGGTGGTCAACACGTGTGCTCGAAGTGCGTCATCATGTGCTCGCCCGCTTTCCGAATTTTCCACCACCACGTAGGCCCAGCGGACCGACGCTGATTCGAGCTCGTAGTTCAGTAAGTCCGCACGGAGTCGCTCTGATTTGTCAAAACTACATTCCTTCATTCAAGGTCACGCCCTCAACTAGACCTTTGAAATTGGTTTAACTACAAACACTGTTCTAGTTTATTTACTACCTTCAAACCATTTCGTGATCGTCGATTCAATGCTCGTTCGAATGACCCGGGGTTAATATATTTTGTGCTCCTAAAGACATATCGCCTAGGGTTTTGCGCGACGTCACAGTATGAATGAGTCTGTGAGACACCGCGAGTATATGCCTGAATGATGTACATGAGAGTTTTTCTTAGCTATATCCTAAATCCTGCGTATAGTGTGAACGCGGTTGGAAACGGTAGGGGTAGCTTTGCTCTCCAACATAGGATATGAATCGGCACGATACGTTGCTTCTGCTTTGGGCGAGCTTAGGTACTTTGCGACTTGTGCTTTCTTTACTGGCCTCAACTAATTGTAAGTCAATTTTAGAAGAGCCCCCCCCCCCCAAAAAAAACATAATTTTGAGACATCAATGATGGGAAAATTCATGTGTTTCAGGTGCCTTAGGGGAGCATTTCGCTATGTACATAGGGAATTTATGAGGCAACCTGCATTGCACCAGATGGATGACAGCGAGCCGCTACAATATTCACACGATACGAGTGATATTCAAATGACAACACCTCCAGTATGTAAGGAGAAAAAGCATAGAAAAAAGCAACTAGCATATTACTATGACTCTATAGCTAGGTATAAGTAAAGTAAAAAAGCAAAGAAGGATATCTTGCAAGATGTAGATGATGTCACAGAATCAAGCTTTAAATATTGTAAAACTGTAATAATAATACGAAGTTACCTCGCAATTCTAGGCTAATTTATTTAGATTGATTGCAACTTTTGTTATTGAGTAATCATTTTTTTTAAATGTTGCGTGCTTTTTTAAAATGTGTTTCTTGTAAAAAATAAAGATCTAATTTAATAAATTATCACTTTTTTATCCCTTGGTTATAAACAGTATTGTTACGTCCGGGTAAGCCGCACAGAGCGAATACACGCGTAAAGTAGAAATAATTATTCTTTGTCCGGAAAGCTAGGACCTTTAATTCAGTACGGCGGTTCACACCGACCGCCTTGGGCAAAGGTAGCGAACGCGCAGGTAGACACGAGCAAACAAAGCGGTGATTACGGTCGGTCGCACCCGTACTAACTATCCGTCGACTATTCTGTTAAGCGGGTGTGAGGACTAGATTCTTGTACGACACTTATACAATCATGCACACATTGAAACAAGGCTCGGATAAGGCAGTTGCTTACCTTGTAGTGAAGTCAGTCGGCTTTCGGCTCAGCTATACTCCGTGGTAGCAGGCTACTACGTTGACTCGTTCTCAGGGCAGGAAGTTTGAATAAACAACGTGACTCGTACTCTAGTGGAAATGAAAAATGTGAAAAACTGTGAAAAATTGTAAGGAAACGTAAAAGAATGGGAAAAATCAAAATTTTATATCAATATTTGGAACATCGCTAATAAGAAAATTGTCATAATTTTTCACTATTTTTCACAGTTTTTCACATTGTTTCACGTTTTTACACATTTATTTTTTTTTAGCAAAAAAGTGCATTTTCATGTAACACTTATGCACAGTATTTCACATTTCCTCACAATCATGCACATTATTTCATATTTGTCACAAGTCTGGTTTTTTCGAGTTTGTTTCCGACAATATATTGCCTTTTAACCCATTTTCAGACAGTATATAAAGTACTCCTTATAAGAAAGAAATATATCTTAGAAGCGTATAAGATATTAGCTCAGGTGGTTAGACGTTTGACTGGCACGCTGAAGACCCGGGTTCGATCCTACCTTAGGTCATTTTTTTTATTTTCAATTAATCCTTTAGTGTGCCAAATATTTGTGAGGAACCGTGAAAAATCGTGAAAAATGTTTTTATAAATGTGCAACAATGTGAAATAAAGTGTAATATATTCTGTAAATTAATTTTTCTTATTGTTCCAAAACTTAATGCTTTTTTTTAGTTTTTCACAATTGTACACATTTACGTTACAATGTTTCACTTTTGCACACGATTTATCACAATTTTTCACATTTATTATATCCGCTAGGGTATGATGTGAGTTTAATCATGAAGTTTAGTTTATTCTCTGATAGCTTTACAAAGATTCTCTACAGTGAAATATTCTAAGTCAGAAAGTCAAATAGAACTACGAAGTTCAGATGCTCTCGAGAAACTAAGTTAGATTTAGAATAAAAAGTCAGTCAGGGCAGAGCTTCGGCCTGTCAGTTCGAACTCCGGGTGCAGAAGCCTCCTGTTCGTGGTCACACATGGGTTTTTATAGGATGGAGGTGTGGAAAAGGATAAGGCAAAGGGTGTGTCTTTTTTGGCGGTGCTCCGAAAGTGCGTCGGCGTCCCTTCTCCCCGTGGCTAATTTATAGCTTATCAGGTGGTCGCAGCCTGTCACCTACTTTCGAGACCGATCACTCATAACTTGTACCTCCCCTTCTTCAGGTGGGCAGCTGTCAGCTTCTTATTTCTTGTTGCAAGTTCGGTATTGATCCATTCGAATGACCTCCTGGTTAATTTTGGAGTCATAACACGTGTCTTGTCTGTTATAATTGTGTGCGTGGTTGATTCGATGTGTTGTTGCGTTGGTTGTAGTCTCATGCTGTCGAGTTCTACTATACCGCGGCCTAGGTAAGGTGTCTGCAGTACCGATGGACGGGTGTGTATCTCTGGATTGGTACTGTTCTCTGTGGTGCCAACTGACAGACGTGTACCGACTGTTCTATGTAATATCGATGGACGTGACAGTATTATATCTCATTTTTTATTACGTGTTTTAAATTACGCTAAAAACGATTTAGAAACGTTTCAACAACGAACTAACATTTTTCAAGTATATATTGCAGAAACGTTTTTTGCACGTCTTTACTTCGTAAATAAAACTTTTTTAGAAACGTTGTTGCAACGAAACGGCAACGATTCATTTCAACGCGAAAATAAAATTTTTATTTCTTATGTTCGTTGCAGAAACGTTTCCAACACGTCTTTCGAACGTACTTTTTACGTCTCTTTCACGTGATATACGACAACGTTCTAGCAACGTTCTCAACACTTTCTCTTAAAACGTTTTTGCAACGTGTAATATCAAACTATGAGTGACTTTTCTACGTTCCCACAACGTTTTAGCAACGTTCTCCTCCGCTTAGAGAAACGTTCTTCCGTTTCCAGAGCAACGTTCCTACAACGTTTTCTGCTATGTGTGTATGGCACAGTATGACACAATATGGCACACTTTATTACACTTTGGCACACTTCGGTACAATGTGATATATCCCGCCACCAGCGCGCCAAAACATTGCCACGCATGATGTCGTCATATCGACGGCACGCATGGAGCTTGAAGTTCCAGTTATAGTATGTAACAATAAATAATTTAATGAAAAAAAAAAATTCTAGCGTCAGTAAGACTTGAACCCGGATCCTTTGGGTTAGTAAGCTGAATGTCTACTGAGCCACGAGTACTCGTTACAGTAAATACAAAAATTACGACTCATGTACTTCATGCAGCTTTAGCCCTACTGAAATAATCAGATAGCAATCAACTGATAATCAGCTCATAATCATGCCAAAATGTCAGCTGATTATTCGGTGATTTAAGCTTAGTATTTTTAATAAAGCTGATAGTTATAAATATGCGTTTATGTGATATAAACTGTTAATGATAATCAGGTGATAATCAGGTGATAATCATTCAAAATTTGTAACCTTTAATATATTTATTATAAGTTGTTTAAAATAAGTAAAATTTATAAATTTCACATAATGAGGGCTTAAGAAAAATGTTATCTAAATTAAATTATTGAAAAACAAAAATATTAGAGCTCACAGCCAGAGTTTTCGTGTTATCATTCTGATGGTAACACCAGTACTGCCCTCATTATGTGAAATTTGTAATCTTTAATATATTTATTATAAGTTAACTTATAATAAATATATTAAAGATTACAAATTTTGAACGATTATCACCTGATTATTACCAGATTATCATTAATATTTTATCTTATATAAACGCATATTTATAACTATCAGCTATAATAAAAATATTGAGCTGAAATCACCTGATAATCAGGTGACGTTTTGGCATGATTATCAACTGATTATCAGTTGATAGTCATCTAATTTTTTTCAGTAGGGAGATACTTAGTACTTTTACAATAATTATTAACAATTGCCCGTTATAATTGCCTTAAAGCTGCTGTCCGCCGTAAATGCTGGAAAAACATGCCTTAACAGGGGAATCCGTCGGGAATCCAAGTTTTCCAGATTTCGTCCAAAAATATTCTAAGTCCTCTATTTCCGAAAACCCCATGTGTGTCAAAATGTGCCAAAGTGTGCCAAAGTATACCAAGGTATGCCAAAGTGTAGTAAATTTCCGAATTTGAACACTTTGGAACATTATGGCACACTATGGCACACTTTGGCACAAAATCCATTTCCACTAGAGTGACTATAGTATATTGGGTTTATTTAAAAAAATATGTATATTTATTTTTATTTCAATTAATTAGTTTAAAAATGTAGTTATATATTTATAAAGTACTCAAAACAAAGAGGAAACGATGACAAAAAAGTTTCTTGTGTTGATTTGAACTCAGTAGGAACCTTTGAAAAATTGCCAACTCGCTGGAGAACTGAATCATCCGCCGATAGGCGGCTCTGCTACTTGTTAGGTCACGGCAGTTTCATCGAGCGAGCCGGACTGGCGATCTTCGTCGGAAAAGTGCTGTCATTTCGAAAACACAGAGTTTGGTCTCCTCTGTCCTCTCTTACTCCCTGGTTATTAGATGTGCGTATATATATATACGTATATGTGTATATATATATACACACAAATATGTATAAAGTTATTTGGTTTATACAAAATGCAGATAAAATAATCATTCTTAATTTATTGTAATCATATGTATTTGATATTTGACTTGCCACACAGCTTGGGTGATTTAACATAAAAGTGCGTTATGAAAGAAAATACAAAGAAAATTTATAAGGAGTATAAAAAATACCGTATAGCACAGAGCAACAAAGCAGGATGCATTTAAAAAAAATCTCATAAAAACTTATTTTTGCAAGTATTTCTCGTATGTATGAGCATGTTAATATATGTATTTATATACATGTATACATATACTCATGCATAATTGCTCTTATATATTAATGTACATTTTTCAAATAATGAATATACATCCACTGCTTTATTATTAAGCTACAAATTGGTACTAACCTAAAATGCAATCACGAACAAGAATTTTGTTAAATTCTATATTCTACAATTAAACAGATCAAAATGGTGAGTAATTCATTTATGTTAACAAATTTCTGTTTTATAAATTTAAACTATGTATTTTTTAAATCAATGTTTTAAAAGTAATAATTTTTCAAATACTTTTCGATTTATAGTATATCTATTATATCTTAAGTAGATGTAGCATAAAATACTTTTCCTACTCCGTATAATTTTTTAAATAAAGCTTCAAATGAAAAACCAAGAATAAATCGCTATAGTGTTTATTAATGATTTAGCACCGATCTTAAAATTATGGTGAATCTTAATTGATATACGAAAGTACTTAAAACTAATTAACACTTAATATTTTTTAATTCAACTTTTTAGATGTTACTCTTAACTATTAATAGTTTGTGTGCCATAAGTTTAAGATTAATGAGTCATCCTACTGAAAGAAAATGTCAATTTGGCTTTTATTTTTTTTTGGCATTTGAAACTAATCACCCTGGGGTAGATTTGGCAAGCTTTTACTCTTGATGCATAGAATGGCACTGTGCTATTTATATTGATAAAAATTCAAATAATAAAAAGTTAATTAGTAAAATTCAGGTACTACCTAGTTTTAAGGTTAGTGCTGGGATCGCATGAACACCTATCCATATTTCAAAGCTTGTTGAAAAACTAAGATTCTAATTGACAATTTCTTTCGGTAGAATAATTCTTTGAATATAAAACTATTGTTGATAACAACAAAATTCTTATAAATTAGAGAAAGAGTGGTTTTAGTTTCCAAATCCTTTAAGCATGACAAGGTAAAAAAGTTTAAACTTTGAAAGTGTAAATAACTATCAAATATACTTCTTTTAAACAGATTTATTCCTTTTTTTATATTTATCTAGTCAAATGAAAATAAAACCAATCTATTATTTTGACTTTTAGGGGATGTGAGAGCTAAAGCTTACCAAATATGCCATGAGATACTTTGTCTTTCAAATACCAATAAAAAAAAATAAAAATCTTAATTTTTTCTTTCAGCAGAATGATTCCCTTAAATTTCAAGCCCGTATTTCTGTAATATGCTTAGAGATTTAAAGTGGAAATGTTTTTCTTGAAATTTACACAATTGTTGCTTTAAATTATTTATTATTAGCTAAATCCAATGCTGGCTTTGTGTGCTCTATTTTCTTGGGGTTGGAATTAGTTCAAAATTGCTACTACATTCAGACTGAATATTTGTTTTTCAACCTATCAAATCGCTTTATTAACGGCTTTACAACATCTAGTCATCTCTTTTTTAAGAGAGGATGTTTGAATATCGAGGTTTTCCTACTGAAAAAAAGCATATGACAATCAGCTGATTATTAGGTTATATCAGCTTAATATTTTTATTTAAGCTGATAGTTACAAATAAGCGTTTATATGAGATAAAATGCTAATGATCAGCTGATATCAGGTGATAATCATCTGCTTTTTGACAGTAGTGCTGTATTTGTTGATATCCGGATGCTGGCACTGTAAGGCTTCCTGAGCGCGTCCATCCTGACCATGAGGAGTTTACCCTACTGAAAAAAAGCAGATGACAATCAGCTGATTATTAGTTGATAATCTGCTGATAATTGTGTCAAAACGATAGCTGATTATCAGGTGATATCAGCTTAATATTTTTATTTAAGCTGATAGTTATATACAAATATGCGTTTATATGAGAAAAAATGCTAGTGATAATCAGCTAATTATCAGGTGATAATCAACAAAAATTGTTTAACCTTCAGTTTATTTTTTCAAAGTTGTTTTAAATTAACAAAATTTATAGAATTCACATAATGAGGGCCAATACGGTTTTACCATTCAGATGATAACACCAAAACACTGGCTGTGAGCTACAAAATGATTTGATTTGAACAAAAAAATTTGTAGTTATTAATAAATAAAAATTTTGTAGCTCACAGCCAGTGTTTTGGTGTTATCATCTGAATGGTAAAACGGGATTGGCCTTCATTGTAGGAATTTTATAAATTTTATTAATTTAAAAAAACTTCGAAAAAATATACTGAAGGTTAACAAATTTTTGATGATTATTGCCTAATATCAGCTGATTATCATTAGCATTTTATCTTATATAAACGCATATTTGTAACTATCAGCTTAGATAAAAATATTAAGCTGATATCACCTGATAATCAGCTATCGTTTTGACACGATTATCAGCAGATTATCGGCTAATAATCTGACAACTTCTGTTTTTGTGTCAGCTCCTTGTCAGGATAGTCCTCGCACATGACTGCCCTCGTGAGGTGGTCCACCATCCTGTTCGTCATAATGACCGGCTACAGGTTGAGCTTCTTCCTGGCAACTGGATTCACCGGAGGGGTCAAGTCGGTTCTCTTTCGACGTTTGACGCTTGGGGTCCTCTCCTATCCCCTGCCTATCCTGATGCTTGTGATACCCGGCTGAAAATAATCATATGATAATCATATGATACTTTCGACCGAATCCTCATATGAGAATCATATGATTGTCATATGATAGATCGTAAATTCTCATAAAAATAAATAATCATTTTACCCCTACTTGATACTTATTAATTATCTTTCTTCGTACTGTTGATTTGTAAGTTGCTTCGAGAAATTTTTTTTCCATAAATATTACATTGAAAAAAATCCGGATTTGTGGAGAATTGAACCGAGAACCTCAAGATTATGAAGCAATCGTTTTACCACCGAGCCATCGTGATCTTTGATGTCGATCACTTTAGTAGAATCAAATAGTCATTATATTATCTAACACGTCCTTGCATGCTTTATTTATTATTAATTAATTATAATAAGTTTATTTTATTAAAACACACTAATAGTAATTAAGTTATAATAAATAAAACATACAAGGGCGCGTAAGTTATAATGACTATTTCATTTTACTAAAGTAATCGACAATATCAAAGATCAAAATGGCTCGGTGGTAAAACGCTTGATTAATAATATTGAGGTTCAGGGTTCAAATCTCCACAAGTCCGTTTTTTTTTTCAATGTAATATTTATGTAAAAAAAATTTACATGTGGAACTTTCTCGATCTTACTTTTGAAATTATTATTTCAAATGCGAGATCGGGAAAGTTGTCACGTAACATGGACGCAAGAGTATAATAAAAAATTCACCAATTCAAGATTTGAAGTAACATGCAAATATTAAATGTATATATACATATATACATACATGGCGATAAAAGCAATATAAGAGACTTGCTGTTGTCAGCCATAGCAGGGCAGTACAAATTTTGTGTGCGACATGACAAAGTAGTGGTTGACAAAGACAAGCCTCTACTGTTCACAGGCTTACAGGATAAGAGCTGTGCAATAATATATTGTGATGATGCGTGTGGTTTTAAAAACAGGAGTGATAAGAAACAGGATTACAAGATTCACGATGATAGAAGAAAGAGAAGGTTTTTTCAAAAATTTAGGCTAGGAGTATTGTAGAATATATATATATATATATATATATATATATAGTGAGTTTGAAAGAAAAAAGTAGATTCAAGCAAGTACGACATGTAATATAAGGATTTTAAAAAAATTTAAGCTAGGCATAGTGTAGAATATAGTATATTCAATATATATATATATATATATAGTGAGTTTGAGTGAAAAAAGTTGATTTAATCAAGTATGACGTATAATATAAGGTTTTTAAAAAAATTTAAGCTAGGCGTAGTGTAGAATATAGTATATTCAATATATATAGTGAGTTTGAAAGAAAAAAGTTGATTCAAGCAAGTATGACATGGAATATAAGGTTTTTTGAAAAATTTAGGCTAGGTGTAGTGCAGAATATCGTATATTCATTATATATAGTGAGTTTGAGTGCAAAAAGTTGATTTAATCAAGTATGACGTGTAATATAAGGTTTTTTAAAAAATTTAGGCTAGGCGTAGTGTAGAATGTAGTATATTCAATATATATATATAGTGAGTTTAAGTTAAAAAAGTTGATTTAATCAAGTATGACGTGTAATATAAGGTTTTTAAAAAAATTTAAGCTAGGCGTAGTGTAGAATATAGTATACTCAATATATATAGTGAGTTTGAAAGAAAAAAGTTGATTCAAGCAAGTATGACATGGAATATAAGGTTTTTTGAAAAATTTAGGCTAGGTGTAGTGCAGAATATCGTATATTCATTATATATAGTGAGTTTGAGTTAAAAAAGTTGATTTAATCAAGTATGACGTGTAATATAAGGATTTTAAAAAATTTAGGCTAGGCGTAGTGTAACAAAAAGTTGATTTAATCAAGTAAGACGTGTAATATAAGGTTTTTTAAAAAATTTAGGCTAGGCGTAGTGTAGAATGTAGTATATTCAATATATATAGTGAGTTTAAGTTAAAAAAGTTGATTTAATCAAGTATGACGTGTAATATAAGGTTTTTTAAAAAATTTAGGCTAGGCGTATTGTAGAACGTAGTATATTCAATATATATAGCGAGTGTAAGTGCAAAAGTTCATTCAAGAAAGTATGAAGTGTAATATAAGGTCACTTCGTATAAAAATTAGTAAAAGTATACGTTTATATACATGGTGATGAGTATGATAATATACAGTTACAGTGCAAGTGTTTAATATAGTTAGAGTGAAAACAATTCATATTTTCTTAAGATTTAAGGTTATGCGGAGAGATAAAATATCACTTTCGACCGAATCCTCATATGAGAATCATATGAGTGTCGTATGATATATAGTAAATTCTCATAAAAATAAATAATTATTCTACCCCTATTCGATACTTATTAATTATATCTTTCTTTGTACTGTTGATTTGTAAGTTGCATCGAGAATTTATTTTTTCATAGATATTACATTGAAAAAAATCCGGACTTGTGGAGATTTGAACCCTGAACCTCAAGATGATGAAGCAAGCGTTTTACCACCGAGCCATCGTGATCTTTCATATTGTCGATTACTTTAGTAGAATGAAATAGTCATTATAACTTACGCGCCCTTCTATGTTTTATTTATTATTACTCAATTACTATTAGTGTGTTTTAATAAAATAAACTCATTATAATTAATTAATAATAAATAAATAATTAATAATAAGTATCAAGTAAGGGTAACATTTTTTTATGAGAATTTACGATATATCATATGACAATAATATGATTCTCATATGAGGATTCGGTAAAAAGTATCATATGATTATCATATGATTATTATATGAGCACTCATATGATTGCTCATATGATAATCATATGAACACTCATATGATTATCATATGATTATTTTCAGCCGGAATCAATATGCCTGATATTAGACAAAATTAAAAGTTATCTTTTCTTAAAACAATAATTGAGTTCATGCTTGTTAAATTGTTAGAATATCCCATTACGGCCTAGCAGGACGTTTTTCGGTTGCACTTTTGAACCACTGTATTTTTAGTATAATCGGGGTCTCAGAAATATCGGAGTAGTCATTTTCGACGTAAAATTTGATGATCTTTCAGAATCTGACCTTCGATTTTG